>OX246738.1:73749663-73877163 GCA_945910005.1 Isoperla grammatica
CTAGGCCCTATGAACTGCGCGTGCAAGGCTGCAAAAAAATTGGTCAAGTTTTACTACTGGATAGATTCCTTGCTCTGGTCTGGATCACGTATTCAACGAATGACTGGAGTACATTTTTAACTCGCAAACAGGGGCGGATCTAGCCTTGATTTATGAGGGGGCGGTTTCATGGAAGGCGATTGCCAATTATTATAGAAGAGGGGGTTGGGGGGGGGGCTTAAGTGCGTGCTATATATACAAGTTTTGGGGAGTTAATGTACATTAGGTTTAATTTAATCAATCACATTTTTAAAACATACTTTACTTCAGTCAATACTGACATTGTCACATTTTGGGTGAAGCAATAACATAGTTTGTCACTAATGTTGACGTATAAACGAACAACACACGTTATATTTTTTTTTATTTTGTGATAATTACGGAAGTTTCAGGGGTTTAATTCGGAAATAAACGTAATTTCCACACGTAAGTATCGATTTGTAAGTGAACCTGAGAATATTTGTTTTGATTTTGACTCCTTTTAATTAATCTCATTTACATCTGCTTTAAGGGTATACAAACCAAACGTGCGTGACATACCACAGATTTTGAGATAATTACAGAAGTTATACGAGCTGTCAGTGGGAAAATTACCTAATGTCACACACTGTAGTGATTTGTAAGAGAATCAGAGTATATTCATTTAATTTGATTCCTGCCAATTAATCTCAATTAGATCGACATACTACAGATTCTGAGATAATTACGTAAGTTTAACGGGCTGTCATTCAAAGTCACTTAATTTCACACATAGTAGCGATTTGTAAGAGAACCTGAGTATGGCATGCAATACGTCGGCAGGGGCGGATACAGGCTCGATTAGTTACACAAAGCATGGCAACTTAAGTTCGGTAACGACTCCAAAATAATAATAATTCGAAATTTCCATTTTTTTTGGGTCATGGGGGGGCGGTCGCCCCCCCCCCCACCCCCCCCCCCTGTATCCGCCCCTGTCGCTACATCCACACGTTATTGTAAATTTCTATTTAAAGCTAGGTGTTGTTTTTACTAGAAGGCTCCACTACAAAGTTATTTACCTCAGAGGTCTGAGGACGAGAAGCGTCAACGAACCAGAGTCGATAGAGAAGTTTAAGGGAGAACTTCTCTACCTACTCTGACCAAACGTCGGTGAAATAGTTTTTGTTTTGGTCCATCAAAGGAAAACTTACTTTCCCTCCCTAAACTCCCACCATGTTGCCAGGCAAGTACGTGTATTTGTGTACAGAGCTGATCAAACAATTGTTTGCCTTTCGGCTCAACTCTATAATTCTGTTCTGCATAGTTTATTTGGTTCCAATGTTAACTGTGTTTTGAATCACGTTTACAAACAGTTAGTTTGTAATTAGAAGGTGGATGTAGTTAGGTAAAGGCCGATCCACAATTGAAATATGAGTTGCAATAAGAATCCGTGAAATAGTGAAATAAGAAGCTATTGGTTCACAACAGTCTCCTAGTACCTTATTTCAGTAGTCAAACCAGTGCTTTAATATGTATTTACTTTCATTGACATCAACAACAGCACATCCGGCACCACAGTTTTTGTTTTGATCTCCGTAGTAGGTCTTCTCTTCTGGCTCTTCTGCGTTCTGATTGGTTCGTTATAAGGAAGTTGAAATAAGAAATGGAATTGATTAATTTCTTATGACTATTTCAATCTACTGTGACAGTTGTGAACCACAGCAGTGTTATTGCATGTTCCAATTCGCTGAAACCTTATTGCTATTTCACTATTTCAACTCTTATTTCAATTGTGAATCGGCCTTAAGAGCGTAACAAGACAGTCGTGGAAGCACAATAGTATATAGCTCGTCGTGCTTTGCGTGACTGTCCGTGACGCAGACTTCATGGACCGCGAAACCCCGCTAGTATGATACAATCATTGTTAACAATTTATATTTCGATCAGCCCTGTTCGACCCCAGATTTCTGTTGGTTAAGATTGCTTTAGAATGCTTTAAAATTGTGAAAAAGTTGACGAAAATATGTCATACCCTGTAGAGACTTTAGATAGATACATAGTTGGGCTTAACGTCTCATATTTTTGCAACTTGGCTAATCAAGACGATGAGTGGGGGACATATTAATATGATGGGAAGGTGTTTTGGAGGGAAGGGGCCAGTAGGAGGGCGGGGAGGAAAAGGAAAAATTTAAATGTTACTCTGTTTCCAATAATGTTTCCGTTTTTCAAGTGGTATTTTCGATTGTTGCAATGTTTCAGATGGCGTTCGGTTGCAAGCGGCGCGGTTGTTTTGCAATGGTTCCAACAATGGTTTGCTGCCGCTATTAGTAAGCAACATTCAAAGAACCATCTTTGTCTCATCCCGTGTTTGTAGTCGACAATGCCACACATACTGATTTTCATAAGGAACTCGAAAAACGAGACCTGTGAATTTGAGGCACGCTACTTGCGTAATCCCTTAACATCAATTTGCGGATATTGAGGCACCAGATTAGGGGTGGTTGTATCAACTGACTGACTGTGACTTTGTGACTGTGACTGTGTGACTTTCAATAAACATGATTCCGCAGGCCTCAAATTCTACACCGGTGCCCCACTTTCCGCAGGGCGCGAATTCAAGGCCGCGTTATCCACAGACCTATTTTCATATAAGCTTACATTGTCGGTGTATAAAGTGTTTTAAATTTTTCACATTTCTGGAAAGCATATTTGTCTTTTGACAGCTAAAATATAAACACACATAATGTCTTATTTGTCGTTGTGACGTCACGAAGCGAATAGCCACCATTGTCTCTAGCCCGGGCTCAAGCGCATCTATCTGGTGAGAAAAAGTTTTCCACATAGTGACTAATGAGATTTAGACGTCATTCACTGAGCCATTTAGCTTGAGCTGTGTTGAGGGACGATGTCTGACACCCATAGACCCCGGACACCGGTTTGCTCCGCATAAGTTAGCTTGAGCTGTGTTGAGGGACGATGTCTGACACCCATAGACCCCGGACACCGGTTTGCTCCGCATAAGTTAGCTTGAGCTGTGTTGAGGGACAATGTCTGACACCCATAGACCTCGGACACCGGTTTTCTCCGCATAAGTTAACTTGAGCTGTGTTGAGGGACAATGTCTGACACCCATAGACCCCGGACACAGGTTTGTTCCGCATAAGTTAGCTTGAGCTGTGTTGAGGGACGATGTCTGACACCCATAGACCCCGGACACCGGTTTGCTCCGCATAAGTTAGCTTGAGCTGTGTTGAGGGACAATGTCTGACACCCATAGACTCCGGACACCGGTTTGCTCCGCATAAGTTAGCTTGAGCTGTGTTGAGGGACGATGTCTGACACCCATAGACGCCGGACACCGGTTTGCTCCGCATAAGTTAGCTTGAGCTGTGTTGAGGGACAATGTCTGACACATAGACCCCGGACACCGGTTTGCTCCGCATAAGTTAGCTTGAGCTGTGTTGAGGGACGATGTCTGACACCCATAGACCCCGGACACCGGTTTGCTCCGCATAAGTTAGCTTGAGCTGTGTTGAGGGACAATGTCTGACACCCATAGACTCCGGACACCGGTTTGCTCCGCATAAGTTAGCTTGAGCTGTGTTGAGGGACGATGTCTGACACCCATAGACTCCGGACACCGGTTTGCTCCGCATAAGTTAGCTTGAGCTGTGTTGAGGGACAATGTCTGACACCCATAGACCCCGGACACCGGTTTGCTCCGCATAAGTTAGCTTGAGCTGTGTTGAGGGACAATGTCTGACACCCATAGACCCCGCACACCGGTTTGCTCCGCATAAGTTAGCTTGAGCTGTGTTGAGGGACAATGTCTGACACCCATAGACCCCGCACACCGGTTTGCTCCGCATAAATTAGCTTGAGCTGTGTTGAGGGACAATGTCTGACACCCATAGACCCCGGACACCGGTTTGCTCCGCATAAGTTAGCTTGAGCTGTGTTGAGGGACAATGTCTGACACCCATAGACCCCGCACACCGGTTTGCTCCGCATAAGTTAGCTTGAGCTGTGTTGAGGGACAATGTCTGACACCCATAGACCCCGGACACCGGTTTTCTCCGCATAAGTTAACTTGAGCTGTGTTGAGGGACAATGTCTGACACCCATAGACTCCGGACACCGGTTTGCTCCGCATAAGTTAGCTTGAGATGTGTTGAGGGACAATGTCTGACACCCATAGACCCCGGACACGGTTTGCTCCGCATAAGTTAGCTTGAGCTGTGTTGAGGGACAATGTCTGACACCCATAGACCCCGCACACCGGTTTTCTCCGCATAAGTTAGCTTGAGCTGTGTTGAGGGACAATGTCTGACACCCATAGACCCCGGACACCGGTTTTCTCCGCATAAGTTAACTTGAGCTGTGTTGAGGGACAATGTCTGACACCCATAGACTCCGGACACTGGTTTGCTCCGCATAAGTTAGCTTGAGATGTGTTGAGGGACAATGTCTGACACCCATAGACCCCGGACACCGGTTTGCTCCGCATAAGTTAGCTTGAGGTGTGTTGAGGGACAATGTCTGACACCCATAGACCCCGGACACCGGTTTGCTCCGCATAAGTTAGCTTGAGCTGTGTTCAGGGACAATGTCTGACACCCATAGACCCCGGACACCGGTTTGCTCCGCATAAGTTAGCTTGAGCTGTGTTGAGGGACAATGTCTGACACCCATAGACCCCGGACACGGTTTGCTCCGCATAAGTTAGCTTGAGCTGTGTTGAGTGACAATGTCTGACACCCATAGACCCCGGACACGGTTTGCTCCGCATAAGTTAGCTTGAGCTGTGTTGAGTGACAATGTCTGACACCCATAGACCCCGGACACCGGTTTGCTCCGCATAAGTTAGCTTGAGCTGTGTTGAGGGACAATGTCTGACACCCATAGACCCCGGACACCGGTTTGCTCCGCATAAGTTAGCTTGAGCTGTGTTGAGGGACGATGTCTGACACCCATAGACCCCGGACACCGGTTTGCTCTGCATAAGTTAGCTTGAGCTGTGTTGAGGGACGATGTCTGACACCCATAGACCCCGGACACCGGTTTGCTCCGCATAAGTTAGCTTGAGCTGTGTTGAGGGACAATGTCTGACACCCATAGACCCCGGACACCGGTTTGCTCCGCATAAGTTAGCTTGAGCTGTGTAGAGGGACAATGTCTGACACCCATAGACCCCGGACACCGGTTTGCTCTGCATAAGTTAGCTTGAGCTGTGTTGAGGGACAATGTCTGACACCCATAGACCCCGGACACCGGTTTGCTCTGCATAAGTTAGCTTGAGCTGTGTAGAGGGACAATGTCTGACACCCATAGACCCCGGACTCCGGTTTGCTCTGCATAAGTTAGCTTGAGCTGTGTAGAGGGACAATGTCTGACACCCATAGACCCCGGACACCGGTTTGCTCTGCATAAGTTAGCTTGAGCTGTGTTGAGGGACAATGTCTGACACCCATAGACCCCGGACACCGGTTTGCTCTGCATAAGTTAGCTTGAGCTGTGTTGAGGGACAATGTCTGACACCCATAGACCCCGGACACCGGTTTGCTCCGCATAAGTTAGCTTGAGCTGTGTTGAGGGACAATGTCTGACACCCATAGACCCCGGACACCGGTTTTCTCCGCATAAGTTAGCTTGAGCTGTGTTGAGGGACAATGTCTGACACCCATAGACCCCGGACACCGGTTTGCTCCGCATAAGTTAGCTTGAGCTGTGTTGAGGGACAATGTCTGACACCCATAGACCCCGGACACCGGTTTGCTCTGCATAAGTTAGCTTGAGCTGTGTTGAGGGACAATGTCTGACACCCATAGACCCCGGACACCGGTTTGCTCTGCATAAGTTAGCTTGAGCTGTGTTGAGGGACAATGTCTGGCACCCATAGACCCCGGACACCGGTTTGCTCTGCATAAGTTAGCTTGAGCTGTGTTGAGGGACAATGTCTGACACCCATAGACCCCGGACACCGGTTTGCTCCGCATAAGTTAGCTTGAGCTGTGTTGAGGGACAATGTCTGACACCCATAGACCCCGGACACCGGTTTGCTCTGCATAAGTTAGCTTGAGCTGTGTTGAGGGACAATGTCTGGCACCCATAGACCCCGGACACCGGTTTGCTCCGCGTAAGTTAGCTTGAGCTGTGTAGAGTGACGCTGACTGACACCCATAGACACATACCGAAAACCACGGGTTGCTCCTGAAAAATGAATGTACATATATTTGTTTAAACTTGATGTAATCAAGCGCTTTGGGCCGTCACAGTGCACAATAAACACGTGTAACAATATTAGGTTCGTGTTTGAATACACAATACATAACAAATCAGTTCAGGAATAAATGCGCCGCTATTGTGTTAGTATTGTAAAGCCATTCCTTTACATTGCATGAATGAGTATTATTACAATCAATGGTACCTAATAAATTCGCAAATACCAACAAGGGTGGAAATATGTCTGCCGGCCGGATTTATTCTACGAAATGAACACTATATTAATGCTAATTACGCACCGAAATGAAATCATCGAAAAACCTCGAAACAACGGAATATGATTATTAAAAACTCAATAAACTGACCAGTCCTCATTCGCCACAATCTAGCAAAAACAAGGTTCCGGTCCTCGTTTGGTGCAATTTTATGAATGCGAAACGGAAAATTGCTCAACCCTTCTAAAAAAACATAAGCTTTTGCAAAACACATTGTTGTGTGTTTATTGGAAATAAAGCTTCGACATAATATAAATTGAGTGAGCACTCTAATTTATTATTCGAACCGAGAATAACCGATAGAGGTGACTCAGCAACATCACCACATATGGTTCTACTTTGACAGGTCATGGGGTCCATTCTCACCACCGGCAATCCTGACTGAAAGGCTGCTGAAAAGTTTTCGAGACATAGGATTGATATCCACAAACGGCCCACCAGCATTTCTTCAAAACAGTATCATAATACCTACATGTACCTCGAAAGTCACCGTATGAGAGGCCAATACTGGTGAAGCTTTTGTGTGCACCCTGGTCCCTACCATCTTTACAACCCGAACGCAAGCCAACTCCCCAAGCCCGCGACGTCCCGTTAACCCCCTAAATGAACTTCTGTTATGAAGACCCTAGCGATGTGCGATGGATCTGATCCAGCCAACGTCATATGACCTAGCTATTGAGTACGTTGTAAAACAACACACAATAACAATAATTCTACAAGGGTATTTCCAACACTAAAGTTTTGCACGATGCTAACGTTCAAACTGAGCGATAAACGTTCTTGCGACGATCTCGCTAGTACTTTCATGTTGCATTCTCCCACACTAGTAGACACGCAGCCATCGTCTCATGCTAGAAGGGTTGTTCCCACACTAGTAGACACGCAGCCGTCGTCTCATGCTAGAAGGGTTGTTCCAACACTAGTAGACACGCAGCCGTCATCTCATGCTAGAAGGGTTGTTCCCACACTAGTAGACACGCAGCCGTCGTCTCATGCTAGAAGGGTTGTTCCCACACTAGTAGACACGCAGCCGTCGTCTCATGCTAGAAGGGTTGTTCCCACACTAGTAGACACGCAGCCGTCGTCTCATGCTAGAAGGGTTGTTCCCACACTAGTAGACACGCAGCCGTCGTCTCATGCTAGAAGGGTTGTTCCCACACTAGTAGACACGCAGCCGTCGTCTCATGCTAGAAGGGTTGTTGCCACACTAGTAGATACGCAGCCGTCGTCTCATACTAGAAGGGTTGTTCCCACACTAGTAGACACGCAGCCGTCGTCTCATGCTAGAAGGGTTGTTCCCACACTAGTAGACACGCAGCCGTCGTCTCATGCTAGAAGGGTTGTTCCCACACTAGTAGACACGCAGCCGTCGTCTCATGCTAGAAGGGTTGTTCCCACACTAGTAGACACGCAGCCGTCGTCTCATGCTAGAAGGGTTGTTCCCACACTAGTAGACACGCAGCCGTCGTCTCATGCTAGAAGGGTTGTTCCCACACTAGTAGACACGCAGCCGTCGTCTCATGCTAGAAGGGTTGTTCCCACACTAGTAGACACGCAGCCGTCGTCTCATGCTAGAAGGGTTGTTCCCACACTAGTAGACACGCAGCCGTCGTCTCATGCTAGAAGGGTTTTTCCCTTTAGTAGACACGCAGCCGTCGTCTCATGCTAGAAGGGTTGTTCCCACACTAGTAGACACGCAGCCGTCGTCTCATACTAGAAGGGTTGTTCCCACACTAGTAGACACGCAGCCATCGTCTCATGCTAGAAGGGTTGTTCCCACACTAGTAGACACGCAGCCGTCGTCTCATGCTAGAAGGGTTGTTCCCACACTAGTAGACACGCAGCCGTCGTCTCATGCTAGAAGGGTTGTTCCCACACTAGTAGACACGCAGCCGTCGTCTCATGCTAGAAGGGTTGTTCCCACACTAGTAGACACGCAGCCGTCGTCTCATGCTAGAAGGGTTGTTCCCACACTAGTAGACACGCAGCCGTCGTCTCATGCTAGAAGGGTTGTTCCAACACTAGTAGACACGCAGCCGTCGTCTCATGCTAGAAGGGTTGTTCCAACACTAGTAGACACGCAGCCGTCGTCTCATGCTAGAAGGGTTGTTGCCACACTAGTAGACACGCAGCCGTCGTCTCATGCTAGAAGGGTTGTTCCAACACTAGTAGACACGCAGCCGTCGTCTCATGCTAGAAGGGTTGTTGCCACACTAGTAGACACGCAGCCGTCGTCTCATGCTAGAAGGGTTGTTCCCACACTAGTAGACACGCAGCCGTCGTCTCATGCTAGAAGGGTTGTTCCCACACTAGTAGACACGCAGCCGTCGTCTCATACTAGAAGGGTTGTTCCCACACTAGTAGACACGCAGCCGTCGTCTCATGCTAGAAGGGTTGTTCCCACACTAGTAGACACGCAGCCGTCGTCTCATGCTAGAAGGGTTGTTCCCACACTAGTAGATACGCAGCCGTCGTCTCATGCTAGAAGGGTTGTTCCCACACTAGTAGACACGCAGCCGTCGTCTCATACTAGAAGGGTTGTTCCCACACTAGTAGACACGCAGCCGTCGTCTCAAGCTAGAAGGGTTGTTCCCACACTAGTAGACACGCAGCCGTCGTCTCATGCTAGAAGGGTTGTTCCCACACTAGTAGACACGCAGCCGTCGTCTCATGCTAGAAGGGTTGTTCCCACACTAGTAGACACGCAGCCGTCGTCTCAAGCTAGAAGGGTTTTTCCCTTTAGTAGACACGCAGCCGTCGTCTCAAGCTAGAAGGGTTGTTCCCACACTAGTAGACACGCAGCCGTCGTCTCAAGCTAGAAGGGTTGTTCCCACACTAGTAGACACGCAGCCGTCGTCTCATGCTAGAAGGGTTGTTCCCACACTAGTAGACACGCAGCCGTCGTCTCATGCTAGAAGGGTTGTTCCCACACTAGTAGACACGCAGCCGTCGTCTCATGCTAGAAGGGTTGTTCCCACACTAGTAGACACGCAGCCGTCGTCTCATGCTAGAAGGGTTGTTCCCACACTAGTAGACACGCAGCCGTCGTCTCAAGCTAGAAGGGTTGTTCCCACACTAGTAGACACGCAGCCATCGTCTCATACTAGAAGGGTTGTTCCCACACTAGTAGACACGCAGCCATCGTCTCATGCTAGAAGGGTTTTTCCCTTTAGTAGACACGTAGCCATCGTCTCATACTAGAATGGTTGTTCCCACACTAGTAGACACGCAGCCATCGTCTCATGCTAGAAGGGTTTTATCCTTTAGTAGACACGTAGCCATCGTCTCATACTAGAAGGGTTGTTCCCACACTAGTAGACACGCAGCCATCGTCTCATGCTAGAAGGGTTTTTCCCTTTAGTAGACACGTAGCCATCGTCTCATACTAGAAGGGTTGTTCCCACACTAGTAGACACGCAGCCGTCGTCTCATGCTAGAAGGGTTTTTCCCTTTAGTAGACACGTAGCCATCGTCTCAAGCTAGAAGGGTTGTTCCCACACTAGTAGACACGCAGCCGTCGTCTCATGCTAGAAGGGTTTTTCCCTTTAGTAGACACGTAGCCATCGTCTCATACTAGAAGGGTTGTTCCCACACTAGTAGACACGCAGCCATCGTCTCATACTAGAAGGGTTGTTCCCACACTAGTAGACACGCAGCCATCGTCTCATGCTAGAAGGGTTTTTCCCTTTAGTAGACACGTAGCCATCGTCTCATACTAGAAGGGTTGTTCCCACACTAGTAGACACGCAGCCATCGTCTCATGCTAGAAGGGTTTTTCCCTTTAGTAGACACGTAGCCATCGTCTCATACTAGAAGGGTTGTTCCCACACTAGTAGACACGCAGCCATCGTCTCATGCTAGAAGGGTTTTTCCCTTTAGTAGACACGTAGCCATCGTCTCATACTAGAAGGGTTGTTCCCACACTAGTAGACACGCAGCCGTCGTCTCATGCTAGAAGGGTTTTTCCCTTTAGTAGACACGTAGCCATCGTCTCAAGCTAGAAGGGTTGTTCCCACACTAGTAGACACGCAGCCGTCGTCTCAAGCTAGAAGGGTTGTTCCCACACTAGTAGACACGCAGCCGTCGTCTCATGCTAGAAGGGTTGTTCCCACACTAGTAGACACGCAGCCGTCGTCTCATACTAGAAGGGTTGTTCCCACACTAGTAGACACGCAGCCGTCGTCTCATGCTAGAAGGGTTGTTCCCACACTAGTAGACACGCAGCCGTCGTCTCATGCTAGAAGGGTTGTTCCCACACTAGTAGACACGTAGCCGTCGTCTCATGCTAGAAGGGTTGTTCCCACACTAGTAGACACGCAGCCGTCGTCTCATACTAGAAGGGTTGTTCCCACACTAGTAGACACGCAGCCGTCGTCTCATGCTAGAAGGGTTGTTCCCACACTAGTAGACACGCAGCCATCGTCTCATGCTAGAAGGGTTGTTCCCACACTAGTAGACACGCAGCCGTCGTCTCATGCTAGAAGGGTTGTTCCCACACTAGTAGACACGCAGCCGTCGTCTCATACTAGAAGGGTTGTTCCCACACTAGTAGACACGCAGCCGTCGTCTCATGCTAGAAGGGTTGTTCCCACACTAGTAGACACGCAGCCATCGTCTCATGCTAGAAGGGTTGTTCCCACACTAGTAGACACGCAGCCGTCGTCTCATGCTAGAAGGGTTGTTCCCACACTAGTAGACACGCAGCCGTCGTCTCATACTAGAAGGGTTGTTCCCACACTAGTAGACACGCAGCCGTCGTCTCATGCTAGAAGGGTTGTTCCCACACTAGTAGACACGCAGCCGTCGTCTCATGCTAGAAGGGTTGTTCCCACACTAGTAGACACGCAGCCGTCGTCTCATGCTAGAAGGGTTGTTCCCACACTAGTAGACACGCAGCCATCGTCTCATGCTAGAAGGGTTGTTCCCACACTAGTAGACACGCAGCCGTCGTCTCATGCTAGAAGGGTTGTTCCCACACTAGTAGACACGCAGCCGTCATCTCATGCTAGAAGGGTTGTTCCCACACTAGTAGACACGCAGCCGTCGTCTCATACTAGAAGGGTTGTTCCCACACTAGTAGACACGCAGCCGTCGTCTCATGCTAGAAGGGTTGTTCCCACACTAGTAGACATGCAGCCGTCGTCTCATGCTAGAAGGGTTGTTCCCACACTAGTAGACACGCAGCCGTCGTCTCATGCTAGAAGGGTTGTTCCCACACTAGTAGACACGCAGCCGTCGTCTCATGCTAGAAGGGTTGTTCCCACACTAGTAGACACGCAGCCGTCGTCTCATGCTAGAAGGGTTGTTCCCACACTAGTAGATACGCAGCCGTCGTCTCATGCTAGAAGGGTTGTTCCCACACTAGTAGATACGCAGCCGTCGTCTCATGCTAGAAGGGTTGTTCCCACACTAGTAGATACGCAGCCGTCGTCTCATGCTAGAAGGGTTGTTCCCACACTAGTAGATACGCAGCCGTCGTCTCATGCTAGAAGGGTTGTTCCCACACTAGTAGACACGCAGCCGTCGTCTCATGCTAGAAGGGTTGTTCCCACACTAGTAGACACGCAGCCGTCGTCTCATGCTAGAAGGGTTGTTCCCACACTAGTAGACACGCAGCCGTCGTCTCATGCTAGAAGGGTTGTTCCCACACTAGTAGACACGCAGCCGTCGTATCATGCTAGAAGGGTTGTTACCACACTAGTAGACACGCAGCCGTCGTATCATGCTAGAAGGGTTGTTCCCACACTAGTAGACACGCAGCCGTCGTATCATGCTAGAAGGGTTGTTCCCACACTAGTAGACACGCAGCCGTCGTCTCATGCTAGAAGGGTTGTTCCCACACTAGTAGACACGTAGCCGTCGTCTCATGCTAGAAGGGTTGTTCCAACACTAGTAGACACGCAGCCGTCGTCTCATGCTAGAAGGGTTGTTACCACACTAGTAGACACGCAACAGTCGTCTCATGCTAGAAGGGTTGTTCCCACACTAGTAGACACGCAGCCGTCGTCTCATGCTAGAAGGGTTGTTCCCACACTAGTAGACACGCAGCCGTCGTATCATGCTAGAAGGGTTGTTCCCACACTAGTAGACACGCAGCCGTCGTATCATGCTAGAAGGGTTGTTCCCACACTAGTAGATACGCAGCCGTCGTCTCATGCTAGAAGGGTTGTTCCCACACTAGTAGACACGCAGCCGTCGTATCATGCTAGAAGGGTTGTTCCCACACTAGTAGACACGCAGCCGTCGTCTCATGCTAGGAGGGTTGTTGCCACACTAGTAGACACGCAGCCGTCGTCTCATGCTAGGAGGGTTGTTCCCACACTAGTAGACACGCAGCCGTCGTCTCATGCTAGAAGGGTTGTTCCCACACTAGTAGACACGCAGCCGTCGTCTCATGCTAGAAGGGTTGTTCCCACACTAGTAGACACGCAGCCGTCGTCTCATGCTAGGAGGGTTGTTGCCACACTAGTAGATACGCAGCCGTCGTCTCATGCTAGAAGGGTTGTTCCCACACTAGTAGATACGCAGCCGTCGTCTCATGCTAGGAGGGTTGTTCCCACACTAGTAGACACGCAGCCGTCGTCTCATGCTAGAAGGGTTGTTCCCACACTAGTAGACACGCAGCCGTCGTCTCATGCTAGGAGGGTTGTTGCCACACTAGTAGATACGCAGCCGTCGTCTCATGCTAGAAGGGTTGTTCCCACACTAGTAGATACGCAGCCGTCGTCTCATGCTAGAAGGGTTGTTCCATCTTGAAGTTCAGATCTTTCATCGTTCAAACACGTTTATAATGGATCTTTGTCATCTTTATTGACCAAAGTGAGATTTCTCTCTTTACAAAGACAGTTTACAAAGCAGACAGAAGACTAGCTTAAAATTCAAAGTAGGTCTTATTTATTATAGTAGTTGGTGCTTAGATCAATATTTTTTGAAAACTAGGCTTATGAACTAATACAAAAAACAAAAGCAAACGAAAGGTAGACAAATATCGAAATGTCACAGAAAAAGAGAAGGTACTTAAAAATACAAGCTAAAGCTAACAGATCAGTAGTTATTTCTTATTATAAAACATAAAACATACATGAGACAACATTAATACCAACATAGGAGTTACTTTAGTACTTTAGTACGTGAAGGCCAAAAGAAGGATCCACATATTCTACAACAAGAGAGGGTAATATAATTTAAATGGAAAAGGGAAAAGTACAGAGTCCTACCCTACATGACAAACATAACTAAAAGAAACATGGCATGACACACGTCCATCTTTGCTTTGCTTTTCAAGCGGTTTAGCTGCCGTCGAGAAACCTTTATCGGTGTAAATTATCATATATTTCACACACCAAGGTTGTCAACTTTTAAGAAGAGATTGAACCCCTTTTAGAGAAGGGCTGGTGCACTATAAACTCTAGACCTAGGCTCAGACGGCTTATAGCGTCGTTGATGCACCTACAATTACCTGCACATAGTCGCTGATGGTCAGAAAACCGTGGGCCACGAGCCACGCGTTCACCGCGACGAGGTCGGCCTTGCGCAGGAAGTAGTCCTGACATAGGTCGGGATGCTCGTCCAACCACTCTTCGACCTCCGTGAAGGACAACTGCGTCATGTTACTTCTCGCTGGAGGTCATTTTCTTCACTCATCGTAGACCTCGCCGAAGTTTAACTCGTTCATGTTGACGTCTGCTTCATAACAACGAGACGGAGCCAACCATTCTGCTAACAAATAATACACATTCATGGACGAATGTGTTTCTGTTTCGCCATGATGATACCCTAAGGGCCAGATGCACAGCCAAGTGAAGTAAAGTATTTATTTTTTATTGTTATGGAATAGGCAACACGCGTACGATTTTTTTTGTTAAACCAAACACTTAGTTTAATATTACTAGAAAAACGCTCTGTTTGACGCGTTGATAAGCGAGCGCGTCAATATCTACGAACCTTCTGGCGAAAAGATTTCAATGCTAATACAAACAACAATTAACAACAATTCAAGAATGCGCATTGCAAAATTTTTTCTAGTTTCCATAGCTATTATACTTCCCGATATTGTTGTATACAGTGCAATGTGCGTTGCTAAGAATTTTCGTGGTCATGTTTTCAACACGGTCCGCCACCGTTACTAACAGTTATTGACAGCATTTAAAATGTAATTTCTGCCTCTAATACGTATCGGATCGCGTTTACAATAGTTTATTCGTGACTGGACAAAAATTTACTTTAAGATAGCCACCTCACATTTTGCAGTTACTGTGTTTCAGAAATATATTTTCGAGTAACTTTTGTGTAACTTTGCCAATATTTATCAGATCGTCATAAAATGAACATATTCGTAATTGGAAAAAGCTTTAAAAAAATATAGCTATCTCACATTTTGCCGCCATATTGTTCCAGAAACATATTTTGCAGTAACTATTGTGTAACTTTGTAACTTTTCGAACGATTTTACCTCGAAACTATACACCTTCGATCCACATCGAGGCTTGTGGATGGTCCAAATTTCAAGTTGATCGGACTTTCCGTTCGACCGCTATCGACAGACATAAAAAAAAAAAAAAAAAAAAAAAAAAAAACAGAACGAAGTGCCATAAGAGTCAAGTGGAAACGCTCGCTTCGCTCGCTTAATTAGATACAAAAAGTATATTAATGCAAGTCGCACGTAAAAAAGAAATTTTTCAATATTTATTGAAGTTTAAACTGGGGATCTGAAACGCGTACAGGTGGCTGTGACGCAATGGTTCTGTAGTTGTGGCAAAGCAGACCAATCGCTGAGGCGGTGAGCGTACGCAGAACAAAACTATGACGTAAAATCCACTCTACATGGCGGCGGCTCGTTTTTCGCGCCCTTTTATTTATCGTTAGTAAACCAATTATTTTGAGGCATAGACTGATCCGTTTTTCAAAATTCAAAGACACAAAATTATTAAATGAGAGACAAGGTATTTAAAAATCGATTAACATTTTCATACGCGTGTTCCCTATTGTTTTATCACATGCTTTTTCCATAAGAAAAACAAACTCCATAGCAACCATAAACAAATCCTCCTGTATCTGACCCTAAGACGCGAATTTACCAAACTTTACTAATCTCCAATTTAACAATCAAGGATTGATAACCATGGTTTCAATAAACATTACAATATACAAAGTATATGATGTTTTCTACCTGACCCCATGTCAGTTTGAAGCTAATCTCCGATTAACGACATATCAGAGCTCATGGTTTGGTGAAACCGGGCCAAAGTTAAGCATCCTACCCAGTTACATGGTACTGTTCATTTAGCAAAATGGACGCTCTGCATCTGAGCTTACTTATCTAAGGGAACTATACTAATGTTGAGTACTGTTACCTTATTATAACAGTGATTAACGTTGCTCCCGTCTTGGGCGATCCACGAGTACTTCCTTTCTTGAGTACAATTTGTAATATCAGTGGTCCAGAGCAGTTTCTGTACTCCTCAGTCGAGTCATCGCACGTATGGCTTCCAACAGTTGAGCAATTGAATCTGAAAACAAAGGAGATGCCAATAAATGCAAAATATAGCAATCAACCATGGTCAAATATTAGGCAGGTTTTACAAGGCAGCGAAAAGCTTGTTTGAATAGCGTTGGCAGTTTCACTGTAACCGCACAGAATGCATCACAAGGCCTGTGTGGCCCACCAGCGTTTGGCGCTACCTGTCTGTAGCGTACCTGCAGAAACTAACAGTCCCGCCTTATTACACTGATGGCGTCACGCGTTTGAGCAGAGCAATATGGCCTGCCTTAGTTTGGCACTAACTGTAGCGTACCTGCAGAAACTAACAGTCCCGCCTTATTACACTGATGGCGTCACGCGTTTGAACAGAGCAATATGGCCTGCCTTAGTTTGGCGCTACCTGTAGCGTACCTGCAGAAACTAACAGTCCCGTCTTATTACACTGATGGCGTCACGCGTTTGAGCAGAGCAATATGGCCTGCCTTAGTTTGGCGCTACCTGTAGCGTACCTGCATAAACTAACAGTCCCGTCTTATTACACTGATGGCGTCACGCGTTTGAACAGAGCAATATGGCCTGCCTTATAGTTTGGCGCTACCTGTAGCGTACCTGCAGAAACTAACAGTCCCGTCTTATTACACTGATGGCGTCACGCGTTTGAGCAGAGCAATATGGCCTGCCTTAGTTTGGCGCTACCTGTAGCGTACCTGCAGAAACTAACAGTCCCGTCTTATTACACTGATGGCGTCACGCGTTTGAACAGAGCAATATGGCCTGCCTTATAGTTTGGCGCTACCTGTAGCGTACCTGCAGAAACTAACAGTCCCGTCTTATTACACTGATGGCGTCACGCGTTTGAGCAGAGCAATATGGCTTGCCTTAGTTTGGCACTACCTGTAGCGTACCTGCATAAACTAACAGTCCCGTCTTATTACACTGATGGCGTCACGCTTTTGAGCAGAGCAATATGGCCTGCCTTAGTTTGGCACTACCTGTAGCGTACCTGCATAAACTAACAGTCCCGTCTTATTACACTGATGGCGTCACGCGTTTGAGCAGAGCAATATGGCTTGCCTTAGTTTGGCACTACCTGTAGCGTACCTGCATAAACTAACAGTCCCGTCTTATTACACTGATGGCGTCACGCGTTTGAGCAGAGCAATATGGCTTGCCTTAGTTTGGCACTACCTGTAGCGTACCTGCATAAACTAACAGTCCCGTCTTATTACACTGATGGCGTCACGCGTTTGAGCAGAGCAATATGGCTTGCCTTAGTTTGGCACTACCTGTAGCGTACCTGCATAAACTAACAGTCCCGTCTTATTACACTGATGGCGTCACGCGTTTGAACAGAGCAATATGGCCTGCCTTAGTTTGGCACTACCTGTTGCGTGCCTCTGGAACTGCCAACGCTTTGGTTTCGTGGCAGGCATGAGCTGGTATATCGCGTTGCAACACCTGCCTTATACTGTTATGTGGCAGAATTACATTGTCCCGTTAGGGGAACCCGCAAAAGACAAGCTTTCTCCAAGCACCTCTACCGCGTCACACTTTCTTCATATCATCAACACGCTTTCGAAACATTTTTGAAACCTGATTATGTGAAGATATTCTTCTTTTGAGAGAGCTCTATACAATATTTTATATTATCTCAGTCTGCATTTATTTTTCAATTGTACTCAATTGAGTCAATGAAACGCGTCCATGCTGAACGACATGCTAAAACAACAAGATAACATAATAAATATGCCTTATATATTTATAAACGTTATTTTCTCATTAATTTTGAAGGCATATTGTGGTTACTTGTTATACAACATGTGTAAGCTCTGGGTCTAAACTAATGTTGTTTGAAGAGTTGCGGTTTGAAACTCTACTTCTCGAATGGTACCCTCTAATTCGCCACTGGATTCCTACTGCTTGTCTTGGTCTTCCTTCTGTCTCCAGTAACTATAATCTTATTCGGTTATTATTACTCATAATTGTCATGCAACAATATTTTCAAGTTAGTTTTATACTCAATTACCAAAGAGTAAGGAATAGGAAGGAAAGTATAATTAAACTTTAAAATAAAGGCTTGTGACCGAAGGACATGAAACTTCAAGCGTGTATGGAATGAAAGAGGTTTCAGCTTTGAGTAGGTTTTCGAAGTTGAGTGCACGTGTATTGCTAGAGATTTCAAAGCGAACTAGATGAATACCGACAGCACAATGTGGTAGAATAACACAGATCCGGGTAAAATAAACCACATACACGACTATATGTTTCTAAGCGCTAGTTGACGCTACAGTCTGTATACATGACAACGTAGGTCTAGAGTTTGTGGGCTCAAGCTCCATATGGTGATATCATTCTCTCTGTCCATATCAGACACGTTTCTCGGATTTAGACGATAACAAAATGTTTAAACATTCTTAGAGTGTAAAAATATATCAATAAAGTGTATCTGTACCTGACGAGTGCGAAGTGATAGCATAACAGCAATAATCAAAATCCCACACACAGCCATTGATTTCTTACTTCCATCTTTCTTATTCAGTCATACAACCACTACCTCCCCCCCCCCCTAAAAAAAACGACGAAGAAATCTATCGTAAGCACCTCAACTTGTTTTGTGTATTTCTAGTAGTTTTAACAATTATCTCAACCACCTGGTTACATTCCTAT
Organism: Isoperla grammatica; assembly: GCA_945910005.1. Classification (NCBI taxonomy): domain Eukaryota; kingdom Metazoa; phylum Arthropoda; class Insecta; order Plecoptera; family Perlodidae; genus Isoperla; species Isoperla grammatica. Next base: position 73,768,306 of record OX246738.1, read on the forward strand.
AAGTTGCGCCTCTTATTTCTTTACACACGCATTGTAAAACATAAAACACTGACAATTGATTGTAACTTAGTGGGAAGACCATATTAACTATTTAGTTATTATGTTTCCATGTTTTAGTTATTTTTTTTATAACTAAAATAGTTGTAGGAATGGCACATCTTGCGGGTGTATATACTGTGTATATGCTGAATTGGTGTTTGAATGAACATGAACGTCGGCATTACTCGATAAGTGATAAGATAAGATAAGACATCGTGGAGTGAATGTAGAATGTTGTATATGAAGGTAGACATTACTCCTCTCAGTCAACCCTTGCACTCCCAACTGGAGTGTCACCCTCACCACGTCTGAGAGATTTGATCTAGTCTGAGCACGAACATCAAAGGTAGCAAGTCTGCCCTGCCTCACTGCCCGCTCTCTCGTCTCATCGTAAGTAACCTTCGATACAAGTAATTAGTTACAAACTGGAAAGCATTAATGGAGACTCAAGAGTCGAGAGTTGTAGAAGATTAGAAGATCAAAGCCGGAGGGATGTCGAGCTACTTATCCCTTCGTGCTTCGATCACTCCTTCCCATTTAAACATCCTAATCTGTTGCGAGCTCGTTCATGGCAACGGTAAGTCGCCTTCTTTCCTGTCTTCTTCCTTTTATCACCACCTTACCAGTGAAAGCATCTTGACTTCTATTTATAGAACGAATAACGATACGTTGTACATATCATTCTCACACAGATTAAGCACTGGCGCTGAAATCTACAACATATAATTGAGAATACTTATTCATCTTAATCATTTAAGGTGAAGGTATCTAGGTAACGTAACTTTTTTAAATTCACTTTTTTGATAAAGGTTGATAAATAACTAGGAAAACGCTCTGTTTGACTCGTTGATAAGCAAGCGCGTCCATATCTACGAACGTTCTGGCGAAAAGATCTCAACGCTAAAAAAAACAACAATTAACAACAATTCAAGAATGCACATTGCAAAAATGTTTCTAATTTCCAAAGCTATTATAATTCCAGATATTGTTGAATGCAGTGCAATGTGCCCGTTGCTAAGAACTTCGTTGTCATGTTTTCGCCGCGGTCCGCCACCGTTACCGACAGTTATTGACAGCAATATAAATGTAATTTCTGCCTCCTATACGTATTTGATCGCGATTAAATTAGTATATTCGTGACCGGATAAAAATGTACTATAAGATAGCCCCCTCACATTTTGCTGTTACTGTGTTTCAGAAATATATTTTCGAGTAACTTTTGTGTATTTTGACAATATTAATCAAATAGCCATAACATAAACATATTCGGGATCGGAAAAAGCTTTAAAAAAATATGGCTATCTCACATTTTGCCGCCATTTTGTTTCAGAAAAATATTTTGCAGTAATTATGGTGTAACTTTGTAACTTTTCAAACGATTTTGCCTTAAAACTTTACATCTTCAATCCACATCGAGGCTTGTGGATGGTCTAAATTTCAAGTTGATTGGACTTTCCGTTCGACCGCTATCAACGGACATAAAAAAAAAAAAAAAAAACAACAGAACGAAGTGCCATAAGAGTCTCGTGGAGACGCTCGCTTCGCTCGCTCAACTAGGAAAACGCTCTGTTTGACGCATTGATAAGCGAGCGCGTCAATATCTACGAACTTTGTTGCGCAAAATTTTAAATGCTTATACGAACAACAATTAACAACAATTCAAGAATGCGCATTGCAAAAATTGTTCTTATTTCCATGGCTATTATACTTTCTGACATTGTTGTATGCAGTGCAATGTGCGTTGCTAAGAATTTTCGTGGTCATGTTTTCAACACGGTCCGCCACCGTTACTAACACTTATTGACAGCAATAGAAATGTAATTTCTGCCTCAAATACGTATCGGATCGCGTTTATTTTAGAATATTCGTGACCGGACAAACATTTACTACAAGATAGTCACCTCACATTTTGCCGTTACTGCGTTTTAGAAAAATATTTTCGAGTAACTTTCGTGTAACTCCATTTTGTTTTAGAAAAATATTTTGCAGTAGGCCTAACTATGGTGTAACTTTGTAACTTTTCGAACGATTTTGCCTGAAAACTGTACACCTTCAATCCACATTGACACTTGCGAATGGTCTAAATTTCAAGTTGATCGGACTTTCTGTTCGACCGCTATCGACAGACAAAAAAAAACAAACAAACAAACAAAAACAAAAAAACAAAAACAAAAAAACAGAACGAAGTGCCATGAGAGTCATGTGGAGACGCTCGCTTCACTCGCTTAATAATTATGTCTGCAAAAAGTGATTTTTAAAAAATTACACTTATATTTTACGTGTACCGATAGCTTCAAAAGTCTGCACGTTCAGTACTAACACCTCTAAACCACATTTGTCAAGTACACAAAAATGTAGTATACTATAGATTGTTATCTTATGAATGATGGTATACAATTTTAAAACACAATTATGTCTCCAGTTTTTTGTAATGAATGTTTTTGTGTCCCGGTGAAAAGGCACTCGAGTATATGCTGTTTTTACTATTCCATAACTTAATTATGAAAAGAGTCACTTACAAGAAATAAAGTGCTTATGATGCACTCAATCCTTATCTTCCAAAAATGCTTGCAGTCTCAAGCCTACACCAAAAACTTTTCGAGTTTTGGCGAAATACGTACACGGATGTAGAGCACATCAGTTTGCTCGCGTCGCAGTCCAGCCGTAACTACTTTGCGGGTCTAGACAGGTAATTTGCGCAAAGAAATTGTCTCCTCATGTCTTAGCACCGCTCGACAGTAGTTGAGAACGCAAATGTACAGATGCAATCCAAGTATTGGAGGGAAAAATGACACCAAGTGAGCGGAGTGGCAGCATCGCCGGCCATGACCTTGCTCTAACACGAATTCTCCGCTCGACTGAAATCAGAACGAAGCGCGCGGAGGTCGTTTGGAGTTGGGGTAGTGGGGGGGAGGAGGGGTACACTTCATACGTCACACATACACATTTGCAAGTCATTCGTAGCAAAAGTGTTTTTTCAGGGGGGGGGGGTAGAATCACCTTATTAGTTATTACACAACCACTATTGAAAATATGTATCTGTAAGGCTACATTGACGTGCGCTATAGTTGACTAGTAAATAAATACGTTATCATCATTATTGTTGGTAGGATTTATACATTTATTCTTCATTGACTTTCTTCATTATTTTTTGACTAATACCTTCAACTGCATTAAAGGACACTCTTGTATTCAGTTTATTGATTGGCTTCTCTCGGTGACTTAACAGCCGTCATAGCAACGAAGCATATAATAAATGATATAAATATAAATTACTCTACTGAGTATAATTTTTGTAACAGTCGGGTACGCAATAAGAACAAATACAACTGTATTAATTTTTCATTGATTTACAATTTTATAGTATATAATATGTAAAGCGTACATAACGCGGACAATAGCGTCATGTTTCTGCTGGTAATTCAAGACAACGTGGGTAAAATACGAAGGTATATATAGGCTTTTTCTATAGACCCATAACCTTATGTGTTTGGATCACAAAAATTGACGTTATTAACTTGATTGCAAGATTCAAAACGACATGGCTGTACAGTATAGTTTTAATGCTTGTCTTATGATCATTAAATATGGGAACGTAGAACTGTTCAATACGCTTTGGGCTTATAAACTTTGTCCGTGGCAAAGCTGAGGACGCCAAAGGGCATTTTTTCACTACATTTATAATAAGTTGTGTGTACACCCCGAGTGCGACCGAAGATTCCTTGAGTTTGTTGGGTCCGAACTGTCAAATGTAAAAAAATATAATCGTTTGTTTGTTGTGTGGACGCCTATTATTTGACTAGATGTTCTGTTTCCAAGAAATGTGCAAATGGCTGAACTTCTGTTATGGCTTCCGGTAATGAATTCGGGGATTTCGTCTCATGTTTGTGCTAGCCAGGTAGTGGGGGTGTACAACATTTGTGAAATGCCAAGATCGACGAAAGATCGACTGATTTTCTTGTTCTCAACTAAGCCATAGACCCACTGTAGACATGGATGTCCTGTGTGTGTTTTAATGTTCATATTATGTTACCCACCCAACACCGCAGTCATGCTGTTCAAATCTCTTTGGGCAGACATGGATGTCCTGTGTGTTTTAATGTTCATATAATGTTACCCACTATCACCCCAGCCATGCTGCTCAAATCGCTTTGGGCTAATAGACATGAATGTCCTGTGTGTGTTTTAATGTTCATATTATGTTACCCACTATCACCCCAGTCATGCTGCTCAAATCGGTTTGGGCTTATAGACATGGATGTCCTGTGTGTGTTTTAATGGTCATATTATGTTACCCACTATCACCCCAATCATGCTGTTCAAATCGCTTTGGGCTAATAGACATGGATGTCCTGTCTGTGTTGTAATGTTCATATTATGTTACCCACTATCACCCCAGTCATGCTGCTCAAATCGCTTTGGGCTTATAGACATGGATGTCCTGTGTGTGTTTTAATGGTCATATTATGTTACCCACTATCACCCCAATCATGCTGTTCAAATCACTTTGGGCTTATATACATGGATGTCCTGTGTGTGTTTTAATGTTAATATTATGTTACCCACCATCACCCCAGTCATGCTGCTCAAATCGCTTTGGGCTTATAGACATGGATGTCCTGTGTGTGTTTTAATGTTAATATTATGTTACCCACCATCACCCCAGTCATGCTGTTCAAATCTCTTTGGGCAGACATGGATGTCCTGTGTGTTTTAATGTTCATATTATGTTACCCACTATCACCCCAGCCATGCTGCTCAAATCGCTTTGGGCTAATAGACATGAATGTCCTGTGTGTGTTTTAATGTTCATATTATGTTACCCACTATCACCCCAGTCATGCTGTTCAAATCGCTTTGGGCTTATAGACATTGATGTCCTGTCTGTGTTTTAATGTTCATATTATGTTACCCACTATCACCCCAGTCATGCTGCTCAAATCGCTTTGGGCTTATAGACATGGATGTCTTGTGTGTGTTTTAATGTTCATATTATGTTACCCACTATCACCCCAGTCATGCTGCTCAAATCGGTTTGGGCTTATATACATGGATGTCCTGTGTGTGCTTTAATGTTCATATTATGTTACCCACTATCACCCCAGTCATGCTGCTCAAATCGGTTTGGGCTTATATACATGGATGTCCTGTGTGTGTTTTAATGTTGATATTATGTTACCCACTATCACCCCAGTCATGCTGTTCAAATCGCTTTGGGCTTATAGACATGGATGTCCTGTCTGTGTTTTAATGTTCATATTATGTTACCCACTATCACCCCAGTCATGCTGCTCAAATCGGTTTGGGCTTATATACATGGATGTCCTGTGTGTGCTTTAATGTTCATATTATGTTACCCACTATCACCCCAGTCATGCTGTTCAAATCGGTTTGGGCTTATATACATGGATGTCCTGTGTGTGTTTTAATGTTCATATTATGTTACCCACTATCACCCCAGTCATGCTGTTTAAATCGGTTTGGGCTTATATACATGGATGTCCTTTGTGTGTTTTAATGTTCATATTATGTTACCCACTATCACCCCAGCCATGCTGTTCAAATCGCTTTGGGCTTATAGACATGGATGTCCTGTGTGTGTTTTAATGTTCATATTATGTTACCCACCATCACCCCAGTCATGCTGCTCAAATCGCTTTGGGCTTATAGACATGGATGTCCTGTGTGTGTTTTAATGTTCATATTATGTTACCCACTATCACCTCAGCCATGCTGTTCAAATCGCTTTGGGCTTATAGACATGGATGTCCTGTGTGTGTTTTAATGTTCATATTTTGTTACCCACTATCACCCCAGTCATGCTGCTCAAATCGCTTTGGGCTTATAGACATGGATGTCCTGTGTGTGTTTTAATGTTCATATTATGTTACCCACCATCACCCCAGTCATGCTGCTCAAATCGCTTTGGGCTTATAGACATGGATCTCCTGTGTGTGTTTTAATGTTAATATTATGTTACCCACTATCACCCCAGCCATGCTGTTCAAATCGCTTTGGGCTTATAGACATGGATGTCCTGTGTGTGTTTTAATGTTCATATTATGTTACCCACTATCACCCCAGTCATGCTGCTCAAATCGCTTTGGGCTTATAGACATGGATGTCCTGTGTGTGTTTTAATGTTCATATTATGTTACCCACTATCACCCCAGTCATGCTGCTCAAATCGCTTTGGGCTTATAGACATGGATCTCCTGTGTGTGATTTAATGTTGATATTATGTTACCCACTATCACCCCAGCCATGCTGTTCAAATCGCTTTGGGCTTATATACATGGACTCCTGTGTGTGATTTAATGTTGATATTATGTTACCCACTATCACCCCAGCCATGCTGTTCAAATCGTTTTGGGCTAATAGACATGGATGTCCTGTGTGTGTTTTAATGTTCATATTATGTTACCCACTATCACCCCAGCCATGCTGTTCAAATCGTTTTGGGCTAATAGACATGGATGTCCTGTGTGTGTTTTAATGTTGATATTATGTTACCCACTATCACCCCAGCCATGCTGTTCAAATCGTATTGGGCTAATAGACATGGATGTCCTGTGTGTGTTTTAATGTTCATATTATGTTACCCACTATCACCCCAGTCATGCTGCTCAAATCGCTTTGGGCTTATAGACATGGATGTCCTGTCTGTGTTGTAATGTTCATATTATGTTACCCACTATCACCCCAGTCATGCTGTTCAAATCGCTTTGGGCTTATAGACATGGATGTCCTGTGTGTGTTTTAATGTTCATATTATGTTACCCACTATCACCCCAGTCATGCTGCTCAAATCGCTTTGGGCTTATAGACATGGATGTCCTGTCTGTGTTGTAATGTTCATATTATGTTACCCACCATCACCCCAGCCATGCTGCTCAAATCGCTTTGGGCTTATAGACATGGATGTCCTGTCTGTGTTGTAATGTTCATATTATGTTACCCACTATCACCCCAGCCATGCTGTTCAAATCGCTTTGGGCTTATAGACATGGATGTCCTGTCTGTGTTGTAATGTTCATTTTATGTTACCCACCATCACCCCAGTCATGCTGCTCAAATCGCTTTGGGCTTATAGACATGGATGTCCTGTGTGTGTTTTAATGTTCTTATTATGTTACCCACTATCACCCAAGCCATGCTGTTCAAATCGCTTTGGGCTTATAGACATGGATGTCCTGTGTGTGTTTAAATGTTCATATTATGTTACCCACTATCACCCCAGTCATGCTGTTCAAATCGGCTTGGGCTTATATACATGGATGTCCTGTGTGTGTTTTAATGTTCATATTATGTTACCCACTATCACCCCCGTGTCATGCTGTTCAAATCGCTTTGGGCTTATAGACATGGATGTCCTGTGTGTGTTTTAATGTTCATATTATGTTGCCCACTATCACCCCAGCCATGCTGTTCAAATCGCTTTGGGCTTATATACATGGATGTCCTGTGTGTGTTGTAATGTTCATATTATGTTACCCACTATCACCCCAGTCATGCTGCTCAAATCGCTTTGGGCTTATAGACATGGATGTCCTGTGTGTGTTTTAATGTTCATATTATGTTACCCACTATCACCCCAGTCATGCTGCTCAAATCGCTTTGGGCTTATAGACATGGATGTCCTGTGTGTGTTTTAATGTTCTTATTATGTTACCCACTATCACCCCAGCCATGCTGTTCAAATCGCTTTGGGCTTATGGACATGGATGTCCTGTGTGTGTTTTTATGTTCATATTATGTTACCCACTATCACCCCAGTCATGCTGCTCAAATCGCTTTGGGCTAATAGACATGGATGTCCTGTGTGTGTTTTAACGTTGATATTGTGTTACCCATGGTCATGCTGTTCGATCGACTTATGTAGATTATGCAGGTACAGATGAAGTCTATCATAAAATACACCATTCTACACGACGAATCGGATCGGATCCATTGGTTACATATATGACTCGGACCTCCCGTATGAGCCACCGCTATCGACTACACAGATAATGATTGGGTATAAAGACGTTCTCTTACTAGCCTCATTTTGCAGGCACAACTTTCCCGGGTAGTCTAGTAGAAATGAGAAATACCCATAATATACGCCGCTTACGCTTACTAGGCTGTCCGGTGCGATTATATCTACTGTCGGTCGCACCGGACAGTCTAGCTTAGCTGCGCATGGGTATACTTTACCGTTGAGTGAGCCCTATATTTCTCACTCAACGATACAACGTGTGATCGTAAAATCCTTCCTGAACGTAATGCTGAGTAAACTATATAACGAAGAATCCTAGTCCAAAATCATTTATCAGTGAAGTTCTCAAACTTCTTGGTGTAATGACATCGGAAAGCAAACGAAATGAATATCCGATATGAATTTAAATCGGTAGATTATCTCCTATTGGTTGAACGACCGATCAGCGACCCATAACTCGTTCTGCATTAATCTCGAGAACGGATGATGAAGGGACATTTATTAATTTCCCCCGACGAAAGTTTCAGAATTTCTTTGTGGTTGGAAGACGGAAGTAGTTAACTAGTTACGAGACTTCCCGTCGAACCGAATAGAATCCGAGTGAGTTGGTCAACTAGGGAGCTCGGTTGTATTACAATAACTCTCTAACAATGCAAAACATTTTACATTCTACCCCGTCATGTGGGATGAACTGATTCTTAACAATTTATCAACGTGCTCAGAAACTTGGTGCTGGGCATGATTAACTTTCAATTACTTCGTAAGATATACAAAGTATATTATTAAAAGTAAAACTTGAAATGGTATCGAAAACATTATTAAAAGAACAATACATATTTGTCTGTTCTGCACAATTTGTAATTGTCTTTGTAATTTGCATTGTCTGTAAAAACAATTATATCGATATCGTGGGAAGAAATATCGATATCGCACCACGATATCGAAGTTTTCAAGTGACAAATCGAAAACTCGTCTCTATTTAGGATTTTCAGACTAGCCACAGGCCATTCATTATAAATAATATTATATAAATAAATCTTTTAACTTTAAAATATCTTACTATATGTGTCAATTTGTTTGTGTGTTGTACTATTCAAAATTTAAAATATCCACACAACACAGCGATGTTGGGATTAGGGTGACGTTATGTAATCGTTCTTTTCTAACAATTACCTTTTATGCGCAAGTTTGATATCGCGATATGTAGGCCTACGATATATTAATTCTATATCGAATTATGTTTTTACCATCGATCTCGTATCGAATTATCTCTATATCGTTGGGCAGACCTAATTATAAGTCCACAACCAAATTATAAGCAATAATAAAATTCTATCAGATTCTTTTATCATTGTTAAGAATCAATTCCGCATTCTTGTATGGTTCACTAAATATTACAATATCGGTTTTACTACAGATGATATACAAATTAGTTTAAAAACTCACAAGTACGGGTTTCAGATAATATATTATATCTGAACGTGTTTTTAAGTTTGTGATAGATAAATTGATAGACGATAATTTCAAACGAGTTTAATGGCGTAGCTACGTGAGTAGAATTTCGATCACAGTTGAAATCGGTATTTCCAGTATTTTCAACAAACACTTCTTTGCGAGGTTCTTGCCTATAAAACTGAGTATCCTGTATTTTATTTTCAGCAATATAGTGCATAAGATTTACAAACGTTGCAGATGGTTACACACTTGCATTTCGTATACATCTATTCATGGATATGGAACTGTTATCTTCACCAACTTTGCTATTCTAGTGCACGTTTATGTATATTTCACGTTTCTATTAAATAGCGAGTAGGGGGACCCAAGTGATGCAATGTTCTTCCATGTTCTATGAAGCGCGGAGAGGATGGTTGCCCGAATATGTATTCCGGCCGCAGTGGAAGAGATTGCTCGAGACGTGAGCCTCATCCAAACGGTGTCCTAACTCTGCGACGTGTTCGAACCTTGGCAGACGAAGGGGTTTCACTTGATACACCAAGAGACGAACGTATATTTGCTCTTCTTTGCAATCTAGTTTTAAAAGATTGTAGATAACTCGTATAAAGACGTCATGAATAAAATTGTTGATTTCGTGTTATGTACCGCACGGGTATACATGCATAATATAGAATATGTACATTTTCAGTGTACATGTGGTAAGTCACGAAACCATTGGCGTTGGATGACGATACGGGGTTTGTCAGTGGTGGGTGCGGGGGGGGGGGCGTGTGAGGGTGTGAAGATTTGGCGCAATAATAATTGGGACGTAGATGAAAAGAGTTTGAATACACCACTGCTATATTTGATAAAACCTGGTTACTTTGAATGTAACACTCCCTCTTTGTATGAGCATCCCGATGTCATGATCACAGTTGTCGAGTACGTCGTTAAACATCAAATTATGTATGAGCATGATTTCGTACCGCCTAGTAAGATGTGGGAGCACTTTATTTATGCACAGATTTATATGTCTATGTGTATGGATGTTGTAACGCTAAAGGGTACGTTACAACATTCAGATTTCAACTAAGCGGTTCTCATCCCTGAAGTCACGAATACGCATCTTCCCTTGTGATGTAGATACTGTACGATACGGTACGAGAGACGAGTGAGGAGTGAACGGGCAGTGATCATGATGAACGATTGTAGTAAAGACCTGTCGTAAGCGACCGGTAAAGGGGGCGTTTTTCGAGTTCTTGTTCGGGTAATACTGCGTGTATAAGGCACTTGAATGATGATACGTAGCCGCGGTTGGCATTCAGTTTATTAATTATCGTATTTTCGTTACATTCGTGAAGAAAAGATGTCTCGTATTGTCTCAAACGTGGTTATAACGTGTGTTATATATTTCCCGTTCACTACTACTCGAGCTGATTTTTTATTACAGAGGTAAATAAGTATACCTTGTCACTATTTCGTTGGTGAAACGTGAGATAAACTGGAGACCATCGCAGTATCCCTCAGTTACCACCGTAACCAGTTATTTTTTTCACCAGCCAGTTGTCCACAATTTGGGAGTGGGGGCAACGCATAGAGGTGGAAATTCAACGCTACCGCAATACTCGTCCATTGTGTTTGGGGAGGGGACCAGATACTTTCCGCTATTCAAGGATTCGCAAGAGGGAGCAGGGAGCAGGGGAAGCCATTGGAACATCGTGCTGAAGACGTCGCGACGCCACCGCTGCCGGACACCGTCCTGGACTGGATTCGCTTTACTGGGACGCAGGGACACCCGTTCCAGTGGAGTAAAGCTAAGTGCCCCTGTTTGTAGTACCGGGAAAGCAGTCTGTATCAAGGCCTTGTTGTGGCTGTAGTTTTCTTGTGTGTATCTTCCACAGGGTGCCAGTAGGTTGTGCGCTGACTTGTAACTTGCCAGCACATTACGTTACCGCATGTGAGCTGCCCGAGCAGCGGTCTTATAGTGAACGAGTGCGTTACTGTAAGTCATCATATTGGTATTATGCCGTAATAACTGTGGGCCCTAGTAAGACGTTATAGACATATACATGTACATGAGGGACATCGACGTAATCTGTAAATCATTTTGATCATTGTGAGTAGTTGTTCTTGTCGATTCTGACATATGCGAGGTTTTTTTGATGATGGAAACAAAACCTTGTAATCGCCCGTCCGCTAATAGCATGCGCACGCATAAGGTTTCAAACGACCGAATTAATTGTAATACGACGATTGAATTTGGTTTCCATTTCTGTACCAATGTCATCTTTCAACCATGGAAACAGATTTTAGCAGTACCCACAAACAAATTACTTACGACGTGTTATTTGAAACCGTATTGTCGCAATGAGACGGGCGTAGCGAGAAAGCACGCGTGATTTTAGCGGGCGGGCGACTACAAGGTTTTGTTTCCATCATCATAAAAACCTCGCATATGTCAGAATCGACAAAAACAACCACTCACAATAATCACAATGATTTACTGATTACGTAAATGTCACTCGTTTGGAAATCGGGCTACAATTGAGTGAGTTACGAGACATGGAAGTGAGACGTTGTTTCTCGCGTTCAATTTTAATGGTTATATCAGCCACACGATCAAACTCCTATCGGTCTACGTCACAGACAAAACGAAACCTGCGCTGTAGGGCGAACAAAGCCTCGCTGAGCGGTGGGACTTTTTCATTCGACTTACGTAAAAGCGTCAGCGTCTAATGACTCGATATGTATGTTTGGGTTTAGTGGGCCTTTAAGAAAGTAGTTTCGAGTAACCACTTCATAAACAAGAGTGCTACGTAGGGCCTACTTATTAAGAAGGGCCTACTTAGAATGGTGTTTAAGAATTTGTTACGTTTGTTGGCTGTTAGAAAAAAATCTTAGAATTAGAAGAGTTTTGACAAAAGATGAAACACATTTTTAAACTATTTTGTGTGCAGGGTCTTATACAAATAATACAGCAAACCTGTGTTTTGGTATTTCGGCCACTCAAAATAGACCCATATGCATTCTGGTGGCTGAAAGTTAAACTATTATGAGGAGTTTAGCTGTCAATTGTTCATTGTTGCTTTATTGTTAAATCAACAATGGCGCAGTTGAAGAGGTTGGTTAGCAGAAATGTAAGGTCGATGGCTAGCAGCACTGTAAATTATTATCTAGAATCTTTGTTGCATTTCAAATCTGTAGATCACTAACAAGTCCCATATCTTTAAATTGTTGTTACGCTCGTATGTGTATTGAGCAATACAATTTACTCAAGCAAACATTATGTTCTAAATAATTTTGGTATTATAATGTAGCCTAGCCGTTACTTACAAGTATAGGAATGCAGAGTCGAGTTAAAGTGTTCGTTCACCTCTTGCTGCAATGTGTACCTAGGCACTCAAGTTGGTACATAGAACACATATTCAACAACAGTTTCACCGAAAATTTTTCGAGTTCCACGTATTAGTGGTTAAATGTTTTATGAATTGTACTCAACGTTGTACGTTTGGCAATACTGGCAATACCGTACCCCCGAGTGTGGTGTGACCTTGCTTCACGCATCTGGAGGGTTGGGCGAAAAGTATCCGGCCAAGCGCATGTGTATAGTCGTTTCAAATTTTCCGTCCGCTACAAATGAAACCGTTTTATTCTTCACATTATAGCAATACATAAAATGGCAGGTCAAATAGAAATTAACACAAATACGTCAAAAAGTACGCTTTACGTCGTAGTCTTGTGTAACGACATACCTGTAACAAGAAGAATTTTCACCGAGATGTATCAAACAAACGTAAGTTTGTGAAATTTTACTTGAGTTCTTTGTGAAAACCTGTTCGGCGCAAATAACTTTATTTCTTAACTTGACAAAACTATTATAATTATATTCCTTATCCTGACAAATACTATTATCATTTCACAAATTGAAGATTAATATAAACACATTTCCAGCGAGTTGTTACAAATCTTGTATCTATCCGCTTGACAACGCGCCTTCTGCACCACTTTCATTTGAACATTGATTTCTTCAGCCAACCACGCATCTTCAGTACCACCCCTTTTTCCAATGCCTGCTGGAGACGCAGCGCAGAGTTGGCAGCATGGGCAAGGCCGTCTAGATATATCGTTTCGCTCTCCAGGCCTGCAACTGCTTGGCGTGACGTCACGAGCATAGGCGGACTGGCGAGCGGCCGTAGCATGGCGCGCATAGGAATATTACGGCGCGCAACACAGTATTTGCCTTATAAAACAAAGTTACTCACTATTTTGCCCTCTCATATGCATGTCCCAAGAAAAGGATAAAGTTACGGTGCGGATGGTACCGAATTTGTTCCGCGTTTACATCATTTGACTGCGTAATTGGCACCTAAATAAACTATTGACGTTTCTAATTTTGAGCCCATAGGCTTATGACACTTCTATTTTACATACGAACTATTCGAAAAAAGCGTATAATTGAAATATGTGGTTAGGAAATAAAGTGGATAACTTGGATCAACAGGATAATAAGAGATATAATTTACTATGATGAATCATAGCATCATAGTAAATTATATCTCTTATTATCCTGTTGATGTACTGTAGTTCGATTAACAGCCCGGCACGCCACATTTGCGAGGCATTTTGCCCGCCGAACCTCAGAGTCTATTTTATGGGAATAAAATATATTTATAAAACGTCATTTTAAAACAAAATATTAACGGGTTTGTCACTGCAAAGACACGATATCACGAATAATCACTGAACATTTCTGCACATACTTCACGACGTTTCAAATGTTTCTTTTTCCACACAAACACACACTGCACACACCCGCACAAAACTCGGCTCGAATGTAAGATGTGGTCTCGACTAGGTAAAGACTGAACAAATTGAAACTGTACTGTATACCTACCTAAGTAACCCATATTGTAGCTCAGATGGAAATAGCTATTTCTTGGAAACAAAAATAAGTCGTCAATGGACCATTCAAATACAATGCAAATGTCAATAGACTTTGAAAGAAATTTTAATCCTATTTCTTGCTACACAGGAAGTGCAAACATATTTCAGACGGTGCAGAATATTATACTGTCTAGTACTTAAATGCATCATGCATCAGATGGTCGGGAATGTCGAGAAAACAAATAAAATTGGGAGATGTTGTGTAGCGCGCAATGCTTTTCATAGCGCGTAGAGCCGAGCCATCCGCCTACTTGCGTGACGTCACAGCGGTGATCGAGAGCCAGTTGCAGGCCTGGACATCACGAAGGCCCCGGCATGGGTCGCATGACGTAGAACGTCCACCTCGAACAGCAAGTTGCGCGAATAAACAAAGGACACCTGATGGTATAGGCCGCGTGATATACACCCAAACATTGGTGTTTAGGGTTTATTTATTTATGTTAAGGATATTTACCACGTCAGGATATTACATTAAGAAGAACTATAACGCCAGAATATTGTTACTTGTTTATTGACGGTCGCCAGATACACACTCCACACACACGCCAAGAACTCCCGCCTGACGCCAACGCCACCTACGCACGCCCGCTTGGTACCACCCTCTAGTGGTGGCCTTGGGCGTTACTTCAAACAGTTGGCGGCTACACTCGGCCAACCTGACATGGAATTGTCCTCAATTCCCAACTTATTGTATACATACATTTTTTTTTTTTTTTTTTTTTTTTTTTTTTAAACTAGGTCTACATCTTCTTATATTGCTACTACTGCTCGTATGAATAAATTTAAAACTACACATAGTCAGAAAGATATTTTGGCTTTGTTGTTTCTCGCTTGGGTCGCCCCTTAGCCATTTTTCTTTCTTCCTCTTCCTCGTCCACTAACTCATAGTCTTCTTCTTCCTCTGCTCTTCCCCTTTCTTGCTCTCTTCCAACTTGTTCCTCGTCGTCTTCTCCTTCACCGTCATCTCCTAGTCCTTGATCGTCTTCAACTTCTTCTATACTTTCCCTTTCTTTCTCTCCTTCAGCTACGTCGTGTTCATGTCTTGACTCTTCTCCATCTTCGCTGTCATCTTCTTCCTCTTCAACATTCTCATTACATCTCCAGGATTTTAGTTGCGACACATGCGCTGTTGTCGCAAAATAGCGACGCGAACCCTTCTCCTTGAGTTGAGTTACTCGGTAGGTATCCCCTTGCAAGACCTTTGTAACTACTAGTGGCCCACGAAACTTTGGCTGCGTCTTCGTTGGCACTCCCGTATGGTCTGGGGCTTTTCGCATGAATACTATTTCGCCTTCAGCATATTTGGGTCCGATGGCATGTCTCCGGTCATACCATGACTTAGTGACCTCCTGCTTCTTCAAAATTGCACACCGGGTTGCCTGTTGAATAGTAGCAGGGTCTTCCCACACCTCGTCGTCTCGGTCAACAGTCGCGTTGTACAAGGGGCCATCCACAAACCGTGGACGATACCCGTGTAGTAATTCAAAGGGGGTCCTGCCGGTTGCTTTGTTATATGTGTTATTGAGATCACGCTCAATTTCTTTCATGCGACGATCCCAGTCACGGTGCTTCGGGTCTTCGACAGAAATTGCTATCACTGGGAGCACAGTACGGTTGACCCTTTCCACCATGCCATTTGCTTGTGGGTGTTTGGTCGAGTTCAGTGTATGTGCTATACCCTGTGTTGTACAGTATTCTTCGAACGCCTTCGATGTGAAGCCTGTACCGCGATCGGTTATAATCCGCTCCGATAACCCCTTCTCTAGCATTAGGTCTCGTAGAGCTGTCAGTATGTGTTTCGTCTGGGTACCCTTCACTGGCACAAGACGCACAAACTTCGTTAGATTATCTATTATGACCAATAGGTGTTGGTTTCCTTTGGAGCTTCGCACAAATGGTCCCAAATGGTCTAGATGAATCACTTCAAAAGGTCGACGTCCAGGAGGAATGGGATGAAGCAGACCCGGACGTTTCCCCGCTGGCACTTTATTTACCAGGCATTCTACACAGAGGTGTATGTGCTGTCGCACATACCGCCTTACTCCAGGGAACCAATACGCTTCCATCACCTTGTTTACGGTCCTATCAAGAGCAAAATGGCCCATAAGATCGTGAAACTTTACGACTATTCCCTTACGCATAGTCTTTGGGATCACAAACAAGTGCTTAGTCTTGCCGTGACTTTCAACAACACGGTACAAAATACCCTGTTTCACGGCGTAGTTCTTTACTTTGTTGTGCTCGTCACGTGAACGTTCGTTCCGATCCTTCTTTAATATCTCGATGATTGTTTTCAAACTACTATCGTTGAACTGCATCATCATCACATGATCTTCGACACTTATAGATAGGAACATTTCCAGCCTCTCGCCTACCGTATCCTCAACTGTACCTCCAAGAGTTGCGCTCTCCTCGGGTGCACGACTAAGCGCATCCACGTGTAGCATCTTGTTCGCAGGTCTATGTTGGATTTCGAAGTCGAATTCTTGCAAAAGACCTTGCCAACGAGCAATCTGTGGATTTGCAGTTTTCTGTGAGTTCATATATACTAGGGCTTGGCAATCAGTCAGGAGTAGGAACTGAACTCCAATCAAAAACTGACGCAAACGTGTCAACGAATAAACAATCGCCATTAGCTCAAGCTTGCTAGAATGGTACATCCTCTCCGTGTCCGACAGTTTCTTACTGACACAGTAGACCAAGTGCCACAAACCATCTGCACCCATTTGCAAGAGCATGCCTGCCACTCCTCGAGAACTTGCATCTGTGTGTACTTCCGTCTTGGCATGAGGGTCATACAGCGCAAGTGTAGGCTCACTTGTCAGAGCGTTCTTCAGTGTGTTGAAGGCCTCAGTTTGCTCCTCAGTCCACTCAAACTTGTTCTGCCCCCTTGTCAGCCGACTCAGAGGCTCAGCCACAGTCGCATAGTTTGGTACAAAGCGACGGAAAAACCCCGTTAATCCCAGAAAACGTCTAACCTCGTGCGCATCTTTTGGCTGTATATACTCCGATATAGCTTGCGTCTTCCTGCTTCCAGGTTGAATCTTACCCTTTGCAACTATGAAACCCAGGTACTCGATAGCGTTCCTCGCAAACTCGCACTTCTGCAGTTTCAGGGTTAATTTTGCGACTCTCAATGCCTCGAGTACTTTTTCCAACCTTAGTAGGAATGTTGGCCAATCACGTGCAGGAATCAGAATATCATCTAAGTAGCATAGGGCGATGGTATTTCTTAATGGACCAAGTACCGTACCCATTAGTCGTTGGAACTCGGAAGGGCCATTCGCGAGTCCAAATACCATTCTCTCGAACTGTCCACTCTCGTCGGGGGTTACGAATGCTGTTTTGTGCTTACTGTCCTCCGCTAGCGGTATTTGCAAATACCCGTGTGCAAGATCTAGTATTGTAAACAGGTTACAATTCGCCAACTGGTCCAAAAGGTCGTCAATATTTGGGATTGGAAAATGATCTCGCACCGTTTGCTTGTTTAATTTACGGTAGTCTACAACTAGCCTGTACTCCCCAGTCTTCTTACGCACCAGTAAAACTGGGCTCGCGTAAGGAGACTTTGTCTCTCTTACAATGCCATGAGTCTTCCACTCAGATACTATCTTCCTTATTTCGTCTCGTTCAGATGGAGCGCACCTGTATGGTTTTGAGAAAACAGGCTTACTTCCTGGTTCCTCTGTAATTGACATCTCTGTCAAGGTCGTACACCCTAACTCCTCGAGTGAATTGGCAAAACAGTCACGATACTTATTGAGCAAGTCAAGGAGTTCGCTAACTCTTACCTCGTCAATGTCGTGATCGACTTTCAAGTCCTCCCGCCTTATATCCTCTCTAGTACACGGCTCCATCTTGGCGCTGCCACCAGTGGTTGGGACAGCTTCGTCTAAAGTCAAGACCTCTTCATCAATGACATCAACTGGCTCGACTCTACCGAAACAGTGGCCACGATCCAGAACGACCTCCTCTCGTCTTCCATTCACGATCGGTAATTGTGTTTCTCCATTTGTCAACAGAAACAACTTGCCAAGTTCTTCGCCTTCCTTAGCTTCAGCTATGACAAATTCATTCATTGTCGTAGCTTCGCGGCACATCACATTCACAAAGTTGATCGTATTGGGTGTCAGGGTCACCGTGTCTGTTGTCACCATACGCATTTTGGGTATCATCTCCTCAACATTTATTTCACTAAACGGCAACTGGTAATTATACCCAAAAGCGAGCGTTTCGTTCTTCTTGACGAACGCTATTTGTGGCAGATCAATGAATGTTCGCCCGATAAGCAGTTCAATGCTCTGGGCGGCATCAGGTACTACCAGTACCACTACCTGGTGCCCCGTCACACCGTCAATTGTAATATCGGTTGTAATTTCTCCGATAGCGTGGACAACTGAACCCTTACCTCCTCCGAAACCATGGAGAATACATGTCGATGCTCCAATTTGCGCCCCACTCCGAATGGCTGCCGATGCTTGTATTGTGCAGCTGGAGCTGCCACAATCTATCAGTCCATTATATGTACCTCCATTTATAATGACCTCCTTCAAATATTTTTGAGGGTTTGTCCCTGGTCCTGCTACCTGCATAACAGTTTCCCTCTGTTGAGCCGGTTCAGAGGTGCAGTTTCGTGCCGTGTGTCCATCTTGTTTGCATTTGTAGCACATGAGTGCACGTCGGGGTTCAGGACAATCCCTTGACAGATGCCCAAACTTGCCGCAGTTGTAACATTTAGGTTCGCCATTTGCATCACGAACCGGGGGTTTTATCGCACCGGTGCGTATTTCTCTTGCATTTGTTTGCATTTGATTGCCTGATGCAGATTGATCCTGCGTTACGCCTACGCCTTTTTGTGATGTTGTTTGGCCTTGAGGATATCCCTTATGGCTACTATTTCGCTCCTCTCGTTCCACATCGACCTCCTCAAAGGTTCTCAAATCACCAAACAACTCATCCAAGTCGTCATGTCTCCTTGCCATCAGCATCGAACATAACTGCCGTGACCTCAGGCCTACCACTATTTGCCTTTTAGTGTCTTCGACATTTAAGTTTAGGTCCTGGCATTGTCGTGCCTTCTCGTGAAAATAGGAGGAAGCACTCTCACCTTTTTGTTGTGTGCGGCCTTGCATCCTCTTCCATAGATCTGGAATGCTTACGCGTCCAACGAACGTCTTTGTAAAGGCCTCCTCAAATTCCAACCATGTTTGGAATTGGCGTGAAGCTATCCAATGCTGGGCTGCACCAACCAGATGGCTTCGGGCAGACTCCAGTCTCAACCCGTCTTCCCAGTTGTGTAGTGCAGCTACCGACTGGTGGCTCCTCAGCCACGCTGTTGCCTTTTCTCCTGAGCCCTCACCATCGTAGTTTTGGACCGTTTTCATGAGGTCCGGTACGAACTGATAGTTCATCGCCCTACCGTGAAGGCCAAATGGTTGTTGTTGTTGCTGCTGCTGCTGTTGTTGCTGCTGCTGTTGCTGCTGCTGCATGTTCTGCATCAATAGTGCCATTATCTGGTCTCGTTGCCGGTTTTGTTCCAACACCAATTGCATCAACTGTCGAGTAGTTGGTTCCCCAACAGGTTGCTCCTCAACACGTTCAACAAAGGGGGGAGGCATGAAGACATTGTGTGGTGGTGCTACGCCTGCACCATTACCATTTAGTTGCCCCAAGCGTTCCCGACCATTGTTATGGTTAGGTGGTCCCATGCCACCACCTGCACCTTCGCCTTGGGGATTTAACCACCCCTGTCCTTGTCTCTGATGAGCTGGGTCATTACCCTGAACCGGCGGTTCGTTCACGTAGTTATACCTAATCATCGTGTTAAACCGAAATTCGAGACGTCATCAACCCACCAATGACAGCACAGCACACGAAGTAAATAAAATGTACAGGTTCACCAACATAAAAAATAACACAAAAATAATAGCAATGCTGCCACGCAAACAACACAAAATGTTTCCAAGCCACCGCCAACTTGACAACACGAAATGTTTCTAAACAGACGCCGCCGCTTACGAAATAGTCCTTACAATTCACTTAAACAACTAAGAACACTAATAATAATAATGTTGGTTAAGCCACAAGTTCACAATGTAAAATAACGTTCATGAAGACACAATCAAGTTCAATTAACAGGTCACGCCACAACGTCTCATGGCATAGGCCTAGGCCTAGACGCCCGGACAGTTTTTAAGTTCTAAAATAACGCACTTTCTTCAAGGTACACAATAATCCCACTTCTGATGTGTTAAGGATATTTACCACGTCAGGATATTACATTAAGAAGAACTATAACGCCAGAATATTGTTACTTGTTTATTGACGGTCGCCAGATACACACTCCACACACACGCCAAGAACTCCCGCCTGACGCCAACGCCACCTACGCACGCCCGCTTGGTACCACCCTCTAGTGGTGGCCTTGGGCGTTACTTCAAACAGTTGGCGGCTACACTCTTGGCGTGTGTGTGGAGTGTGTATCTGGCGACCGTCAATAAACAAGTAACAATATTCTGGCGTTATAGTTCTTCTTAATGTAATATCCTGACGTGGTAAATATCCTTAACATTTATATATTTGTTTATTTAATGTCAATCCTATTCAGTTATAAAAACTGATTTTCAAAGGAGGACCTTAAATAAAACTAAGCTATGCAAACAATACATAGAGAACAACTTGCTAAAGAGGTGAACGGGCACTTTAAGTTTGTGATTTCTTTACGGTTGCTATGGAGCTTGTTCTTCTTATGGAAAATAGCATGTAATAAAATAATTCCATAGCAACAAATCCTGTACTTAACTTGACACTTTGTGCATACGGCCCTTATTGTTCAGCTGCGCCAACAATTATTGCACTTTTGAAACATTATTATTTTACAAACTAAGCAATTATATACTATATTTTCTCGGCTCCACTCTATGCATTTTTATGCTACAAGAATTCAAAGTTTCCTAAATAATGTTCACTAATTTTATAAAACTCCTAACTTTGTAGATAACGCTTCTACAAAACAGTAATCTACTGTACTTTGCACACATTGCATATTTAGGCATTTTCAAAGAAGGGCATTCAAATATTGATTCAGTCACTCTAAGGAAACCAACTTTATGGGAATTCCTCTTTTCTCTGAAAGAACATCATTAGATTTTTCTTTCAAATGCAAACTTGTTCCAACAACAAGTTTTCTTAAATTTTTGTTCATTTAACCATCCGTTCCATTTCCTTGTTACAATTCTACTTGATGTGAGATACAACATGCAGCTATCGCATACTGGAGCGGGTTTAACTCTAAAGGCCCTCGTCCGAGAGATCAGAGATGCTCCAGTTCGGGTACGTTGCTTGTTTGCTTTCTTCGCACCTCAGATGGAAATTCATTTAGGAAATCTGCTTAGAAAAATGACACGAAAACGAAAACGGAACATAAGGCTAAACGGAATAAATTAAACCGTTCATTTTTCCTAATTTGTTGGCTGGATTACTGGAAGCACAGCTGGAAGTCAAAGCAGACACCTATACCACTATGTGAGTATGTAGGAATTGTGTAATTGTTGGTTCACACAATAATGTATCATTACTAGTCTTGATTTATATGTAAGCGAGTGTACATGCGTATATTTACTTGTTGTTTTGCATGTCTGGACTTGTTACAAAGTATTTTCTTTATTCTTGAATGCTATGCAAATCTCTTCCCTGCAGAACCGTTTGATATATGTCATGAACATTACTTGGCAGAATGATATAATAAATAGTCTTTGACCTTTCCGCCTTTGTGTATTATTATGCCAAACGGTGGTCGTTTAAGTTGATTATTCATAGCTTTGCTAGACGTCACCTCAGCCATATTAATCCCATGTGATTTAAGCATGAGCGGATATTATTTTGAAAATGCATATACACAAAGACGAATGAAATATAAAGATCATCAATTACCAATGAAATTAATTTTATTTGGAAATGTTAACAAAATGTGGTGTATGTGTCTCCTACAATTGGGTTCAACTGCTTTTCCCTTAGAGAAATAAAACAGGCTTCTCCATGGCAACATAAATAAATCACAAAGATGGTCGTTACCCAGACAGTTTAAAGATATGTAAAAATCATCAATGGATTTGAAATAAATTGTCATTCTTACTTATTCCTTAGATAAGAATTTTAAATGTAATCTACACAACATTTATTTGGGAATTTTGTCACAAAACCTTATTGTTTTTTATCTCTAGACATTTTTGGCGAAGCTATCTAAAAATATAGCATCTACGTGATTAATCACAGAGGATGTTTGACATTTTAATGGAGCCGGAACTCAGAACTTGGAAAGAAATTCGAAAGAAAACCCAGCGCCGATTTGAGCTTAGAATGTCAAGTAGCGCAACAAAGCGTACGTCCCATTCACCGCCTTCTGGATTACGTCACGTCTCGGGTCTCATCACGCACGCGTCACGAATACATATCAGGTCGGCCGTGTCACGTGTCACGAGAAAGGGTGTATACAAATGAGGGAGAACGAAGGGCACGCCTTCAAGTCAAATATCTTCTTGTTCCGAGACGACAATTTCATCTGACATTAATTGCATCTTCAACGAACACGCTTCGCTCCCACACGTGGAAGGTACGGACAAAGCGGGTAGACACAGCGAGTAGACATTGCGGGTAGACACAGCGAGTAGACATTGCGGGTAGACACAGCAACTACGTGGGTACAGAAGGTAGACATTGCAGGTATACACTATCTAGACTCAGCGGGTAAAGCAAGTAAAAAAAAAACTGCAGGCAAACGTTTTGGGTCCACTCAGCGGTTACGCGGGTAGAGAATGTGTGCACTTGAGGTAGACATAGCAGGTACGCGGGTATGAAGGTAGACACAACAGGGTGACACTTAGTAGACATAGCGGTTAGGTGGGTACAGAAGGTAGACACAGCAGGTAGACACTTGGTAGACATAGCGGTTAGGTGGGTACAGAAGGTAGACACAGCAGGTAGACACTTGGTAGACATAGCGGTTAGGTGGGTACAGAAGGTAGACACTTGGTAGACACTTGGTAGACATAGCGGTAGACACTTGGTAGACATAGCGGTTACGCGGGTACAGAAGTAGACACAGAAGGTAGACACTTGCTAGACATAGTTGTTAGGCGGGTACATAAGGTAGACACAGCAGGTAGACACTTGGTAGACATAGCGGTTACGTGGGTACAGAAGGGAGACACAGCAGGTAGACACTTGGTAGACATAGTTGTTAGGCGGGTACAGAAGGTAGACACAGAAGGTAGACACTTGGTAGACATAGCGGTTACGTGGGTACAGAAGGTAGACACAGCAGGTAGACACTTGGTAGACATAGTTGTTAGGCGGGTACAGAAGTTAGACACAGAAGGTAGACACTTGGTAGACATAGCGGTTACGTGGGTACAGAAGTAGACACAGCAGGTACACATAGCGGTTAGGCGGGTACAGAACGTAGACACAGCAGGTAGACACTTGGTAGACATAGCGGTTACGTGGGTACAGAAGGTAGACACAGCAGGTAGACACTTGGTAGACATAGTTGCTAGGCGGGTACAGAAGGTAGACACAGCAGGTAGACACTTGGTAGACATAGCGGTTACGTGGGTACAGAAGTAGACACAGCAGGTAGACATAGCGGTTAGGCGGGTACAGAAGGTAGACACAGGAGGTAGACATAGCGGTTAGGCGGGTACAGAAGGTAGACACAGGAGGTAGACACTTGGTAAACATAGCAGTTACGCGGGTACAGAAGGTAGACACAGCAGGTAGACACTTGGTAGACATAGCGGTTAGGCGGGTACAGAAGTAGACACTTGGTAGACACTTGGTAGACATAGCGGTTAGGCGGGTACAGAAGGAGATAGACCCGGGTACGCGGGGAGGGAACAGCATTGTGTTCTCCGCAGCTGGCTGGTTAGGCCTGGCCTGCTCAGCTTAGTCAGACCCGCGGCCCCTCATCTCATACATCACACGGGAGGGTTTTTCTTCATCACTTCTTGTGAGAGTCGTGACCCGGCGAAACGTTGCCCGAACAGGATAACATCGGACGTTACGTTGGAAGACAACGTTTTGTCAGTGAAACGACGCGGCGGGATAAGTATCTAAAAACAGCCGAAAGGCGAGCCTGAAAGGGAGTGTGTATAAAACCCTATATTTTCCGAACATCCATGGTCTTCAAATTATCTTACCTCGCTTTCTCCGTTGTGAAACTCCAGCGCGTCTTTTAAGTTATCTATAACGGACGTTGATGACGGCAACATCGATAATCTTTGATGCTTCTCTCTGTTGGGATGGCAATCACATGAGCTTTTCAGTAGATAGGAGGTGAAGCAGACTGGTATGAGTATAGCCTGAGGTGAGGCGGCGAGGGGGTTAGTGGGGGAGGGGGGAGGGGGGGGAGTCTGCCTGCAGGAGAGCGTTTCCTTGTGAGGGTGCCTCCACACACTTAAGATTTCATGCTTTGGATAATTAAGATTGTTTAAAATTAAAGTTTAGGATCGTTCGTTCGTTTCCGTGTCCGGAACACCGTTCTAGACAACTAATTTCCAAAAATCCGCCACTTTTTAGGATGATGCGAGTCTTTTTATGATGCCACGGTTTAAAGAATTCAAACAAGGAAGTAACATTTATTGTATTCGGTTAAAATGAGGTATAAAGGTCCGCCCCTTTGGTTTCCAAGGCGATGTCGTTATGTATTATATAACAACGTGTAGTGACGTATGTGACAGGTACCAACATAAATCTAGTTGCATCTCGTTCTGATGCCTCGGGTATTGTACTCCATGCAGTGGGCAATAACAATCAGGTTCAATTGAAATAGACCGCGTAGGGCGACCGTCCCTTTTTTCTTTCCTATAAGATTTAGGGTGGCATGCAGAGTCCAGCAAGATTCTCGTACTTAACTAGGTTAAGCTCGTACTTAAACGACTCTGCATTCCGCCCTTAATGTTTAAGATTTAAAATTTACTTCCCATATACGTATTTTCCGGTTTAATAGGATCGCGACCATTGGCCGGATTTATAAAAGTTCACCTCTCATTGGTGGGATAAGAATTTAAGGCATACAAGCTAACACATTGAAATAGTTTCAACTTTCGTCCTAGTAGGAAGTTATGTGGACATCATGATGGTACTGGGAGTGTGTAAACTGAGCTTAAAAATCTCCCTCGTTCTTATATAGCTTCCTGACACACACAATTGAGGCACTAGGCGACTCTCCAGCGCTTCTTAAAGGCCCACTAAACCCAAACATACATGTCGAGTCATTAGACGCTGACGCGTTTACGTAAGTCGAATGAAAAAGTCCCACCGCTCAGCGAGGCTTTGTTCGCCCTACAGCGCAGGTTTCGTTTTGTCTGTGACGTAGACCGATAGGAGTTTGATCGTGTGGCTGATATAACCATTAAAATTGAACGCGAGAAACAACGTCTCACTTCCACGTCTCGTAACTCACCCATTTGTAGCCCGATTTTCAAATGAGTGACATCGACATAATCTGTAAATCATTGTAATTATTGTGAGTGGTTGTTTTTGTTGGTTCTGACATATGCGAGTTTTTTTTGATGATGGAAACAAAACCTTGTAATCGCCCGAACGCTAAAATCATGCGTGCTTTCGTGCTTGCTTGCATTGCGACAACACTGTTTCAAATAACACGTCGTAAGTAGTTTGTTTGTGGGCACAGCTAAAATCTGTTTCTATGGTACAAAAGATGACAGTTTGATACAGAAATTGATACTAAATTCAATCGTCGTATTACAATTAATTCGGTCGTTTGAACTTTGAAGCCTTACGCGTGGACTCGGTATAGCGCATGCTATTAGCGGACGGGCGATTACAAGGTTTTGTTTCCATCATCAAAAAAACCTCGCATATGTCATAATCGACAAGAACAACCACTCATAATAATCACAATGATTTACAGATTACGTCGATGTCACTCGTTTTGAAATCGGGCAATTATTGAGTGAGTTACGAGACGTGGAAGTGAGACGTTGTTTCTCGCGTTCAATTTTAATGGGGATATCAGCCACACGATCGAACCCCTATCGGTCTACGTCGGACAAAACGAAACCTGCGCTGTAGGGCGAACGAAGCCTCGCTGAGCGGTGGGACTTTTTCATTCGACTTACGTAAAAGCGTCAGCGTCTAATGACTCGACATGTATGTTTGGGTTTAGTGGGCCTTTAATAGGGTAGTTGACCACACGCAACGGTTACGTTCCTGTCTCAAGTTTCAAGCCAATTTCCGGTTTCAAGTATTAATAAGCTTTCAGTTTGCAGTTCCTAACTTCCACAGTTTCACCGTAGTTTCGAGCATCATATATTTTTAGTTTGAAGTTTCTAGTTTGCTTCAAGATTGAATAATATATTGTAGGTGAAACAGTCTCATTACATTATTGCGTGGGTGCAAAGTTCGCTCTACGCTACGGACTGAGGAGGTCATCTTTAACAAGCCTAGATTACATGAAGACTCAGTACGGGGTTGAGTCAGGTTTTCGTACTCAGTACTCATGTAAACATGGAGAAAACGGTACCAAACCGACTAGGTTCGATCTGGCTAAATAGCTGGACCGTACCGAAAGCCGTACCACAATCCCTTATCTGTGACCGGTTTGTTCTAGCACGTGTGTTAATTGATGCGAAACCGAAATCGTGTTCGGATCCATTTCGGTACATGTCTTCATGTGATCGTTGGCATCCACGACAGAAACACTGGCTGTTTGTGTGTGGGGTTTCCCCCAAGGTAAAGAATATTACAAACACATTCTACGCAATATATCTGCTGGAGGTTCTTCAACCCAAGAAAGACAAATGATCTCGTTACACCAAGTTTATAAATGGGTTTTGCGACTCAATTAAACCCCAATCGCAGTTACATATCACTAACAAGCCAACGGTTTAGCCGTGTTCGCTTCACCGGTTCCTGTACGAACTTCGAAGTTAAGCAACCTCGGGCTAGGTCAGGAGGTGGATGGGGGACCACTCTCCTCTAAAGCACTAATTACCGTTGTTTAGAGCAGATTGGAGGGTTCGAAAGCTTGTGTTACAGCTTCGTTCTTCTCGAAAACTGCTCGGCAGTCCAGGTTAGTGCAGGAGGAACCTATATTACTGGTCAAAGTTACACCGTTCTTTCGGATGGGACGTAAAGCCGATGGTCCCCTTGGTACTTTTCGACAGGAAGTGGCTACGTGCCGGTACTAGGCTTCCCCTCCTCCCTTCCTCATTATCATTATCATTCATCAATCATCACTCATAAGGCTAAAGAGGGCTTTGTGCCCTACACTACCCTTAATGACAATAAAATAAATAAAATAATACTACAAACAAATTCAATGATAATAAATTTAAATAGATCTCATCAAAATCCGAGTGCCTATTCATTAACGCCATGCAAAGAGTCTTAAGTATCAATCTGGAATGTTTTCCAAACTGCCCCGACAACATCCACTCTCAGCCCTCATATCACTTATTGTTGTAAGTGTTCCAGGTGTATAAAAGTACCTTTCAAGTATTGTTCGTCATGGTTGTTACTGAACAGTGAACTCACATAGACGTAGCATCGCTATAGCAAAGCAACCTGAAGAATCGATTGTAAAGGGAGAGGAGAAGGGGGTTAATATTATTATTATGTTTTGGATATACAAGGATACATTGTGTATTCAGTATAGTTTCACCTACCCAAGCGACATCTTGCATACATACACCTTAAACTCATGTCCTACCTACATCAGCTGGTTAATATACTTTTCACATCTGAAAAACCTATAACTAAACAATATAAAATGTTACTTATCTATTAATTGCATATTTGTCTCGGACTGAGTTGACTTCTTACCATATTAATTTTGAGGTCTTTATGGCAAACAGTATTTTTAATTTAATATTTTGTTCCTTTCCTCGTTGTCTAATTTATCCACCCCCAAGCACCATTAGTGGACCTATCTCACACTTTAAAAGTAATTTGCATAAAATTCTGACTTGAGCTTAAGACCTGACGTCTTCGTTGTAACTTGTTTGGAGAGT
The DNA here is from genome assembly GCA_945910005.1 of Isoperla grammatica. Taxonomy (NCBI): domain Eukaryota; kingdom Metazoa; phylum Arthropoda; class Insecta; order Plecoptera; family Perlodidae; genus Isoperla; species Isoperla grammatica. The sequence continues at coordinate 73,796,734 of OX246738.1, forward strand.
CATAAGTCTAAGGAGGAGCGAAAGATATGAGATTTACCCAATTACGAAGGATGCTAGTAGTTTCAAATACCAATAAATTAATTACAATGTTTAAAGGTGAATTTCCATACTCTGGGCTTGATTAAAAGAGTTATAAATAATAGTTAATTAAAGTTGACCTAAGTTTGCGGAGACTTTTTCAGACATTGTTGCTACACAGTAGTAGTATTGTATACTTATTATACATGCACTCTCAACAAAAGTAAAAATAAAAATATCGTTTAAAATACAAACTAAATTGCTTCTGATAACGCTACAATCACGGAATAAGTAGAGATCTGCTACTTTGAGCCAACAGAATTTATTCCGAAGTTCTTGATCGGCGGTTGTTATAAAAAGTAAAATTTGATAAAACAAAATAATATGCACTTCATTTCAATTCTCCTCTGTGTTTATAGTCAAGCCACACTCACAGCTCATTGGAAATCCAAGTTTTATGTATGATATTTTCCAAATAAAAATCAAGATTCCAAACAACAATGAGTGCTGGTATGAAACAGTCTACTATAAACAAATACTGTATTTCTCGCGACAGCTGGCCTAGCGGCATGGATTCTAGGATCATTCTAGGTGAATCATCAACGCGAAGAAGTTTACTCGTTGCATTGTTGCATTTAAAGTGGCAAATTTTGTTATCGACTGGTTTGCGATCTAGCGGCTTGGTTCAACTTTATACGTGAACCTTTGTCGCCATGCGCTCAATGTTAAACGGGCCCAATTATTTATTTATTCTATTGTAATTAAGGCCAGTGTAGTGTAGAGCACAATGCCCTCTTTAGTCTGAGTGATGAAGTGATGATTGATGAATGATAATAGGTAGGGAGGACGGGAAGCCTGGTACCGGCACGTAGCCTACTCTTGTCGAAAAGTACCAAGGAGACCATCGGCTTTACGTCCCATTGCTTCTATTACAGTATTTGCTATAAATGTTGATCGTTATGTATACCATATTCTGCATAACAAATATATGTCGTTATTGAGGATGTGGAGAAGAAAGTTTGTTCTATAATTTAGTTTTAACGAGTGCTGAATGATTCAATGCGGAAATGATGGCTTGATGAGGGCGTTGGCCGCCCAGTTGGTACGTTCAAATGTCGAACGCCACCTTTCAACCTTTGAGTCACGAGTTCCATGTAGCCTAATTGCAAGTATATCAAACTATTCGATTTGAATTTAAAGTTTGTTGTAGGTTTCAAGTTTCTAGGTTTTATGTTTGAAATTTTGTCTCCAATGTTGAAGTTTTTAGTTAATCAAATTCAAAGTTGGGATTCTAGTTTTAATATGATTAAATTACACCACAGATGAATAAGCGCGTACATAGTAAATTGAATTGTTGTACAAATATTGAAGCTCAGATATGTAGAAGTACCTTCAACATTAAAATTATTAACCTTGAAATAAACTCAAAATAAAACGTTTATTAACTGAGAGAACCTTTGGTATCAAATTTACTTTCAGTTTCTGATACTCAATATGACTATTAAAATACAGGTATGTCTATAACGAACATGTGACACAGTCTATAATGGCAGTGTCTGTTGTTGAAGATTCTTATTACAAGTAAGATTAATAATATACTACTAATACAAATAATTTACTAGAAAGTCAATTCGATTTATATTAACAGAAGAACCTGGATCATGATTGTCTATAAAAAGTCTAAACTGTATTTGAAAATGTTAAAAAGCACTTTTTTAGTAAAATTGTGTTTAAAGAATTCAATTACTTTTTTGGAAACGCGTTTAAAATTATTGTGTATCTTCCTCATCTGGCTGCAAATCAACACTCCGTAATATGTCATAAACAAAAAGTTACAATTTATTTGTGTTGGTGAGTTCTTTGGGGTTTAAGACAGGTTTTGCATGTATGCTCGGGCACACGGTTGTGTAGTTCCTTGTGCGGACATGATAGCCTTGGCCGCTTCACTCGCTCACCTGCTCACCCGACTCATCCCTCAAACCCATCCAACCGACGCGGACGAGTTTCAGACTCTCGAATCCCATTAAAAGTTTAGATTTTCTTTCCCCCATTAACTGGATTCGCCGCATTCTCTCGTAACTAGGCCTGAAACTTTGCTGCGCGATTCATAACCAATGTTGGCAAAACTTTACTGGTTTATTTTTAGAAGTGTGGATTTCGTTCGTTTTTGTCCTGAGTTTTGAGTAATTGGAAATTGCCTTTAACCCTTCACGGTCCAATTAAAATAACAAAAACATCATCTTTGAAACTCATCTCAGTCACTTTTGCCTCGTTCCATATCATAAAACAAGATTGTTCGATGATGCTTATTAATATTAAAAGAGGTGAATCTAAACTTAAAACAGAAAGTTTTGCGTTGTATTTGAAATTCAAACGCTAGATTTGCTGAACATCTCACACTGCACAGATTTAATGGATGAGAATGAATTATGTACAACACTCACAGAAATTGTTGTTGTTAGTGCAGTAGTATCTAGACTTAACATCACATATTTTGGGAACACTGTCAATCGAAACAATAATTTGTTGATCTAGGGAAAGGTAAGAAGAGATGACTCCTATGTGACTACTACTAATTGGAAATGGTTCTGAATGAGTTGTGGATACATAAGAGTTCTTCAGTGTGACACAGAGAAGCATGGACACAATTAATGTTCGATGTCCATTAGAGAGTAAAATTATGATAAGAACTTGAGTAAAGCTAAGGCTTACAGCTACAACTGTAACTAAATAACTATAACTATATTATTGTCTTAATTGTGTTGGTTGATGAAAACGCCAGTAAAGCCTTCTTATTATTAATTGTTAGTTACGTTTTATTGAACTATACCTGGCAAGGATAGAGAGTGATTTGCTAAAGTAAATGTTCAAGAAAATGTGTATTCCAAGTAAGCCTAATGTTCATTATTCCTCTCCTCCACACATTTTGGCTATCGAGAATCTAAAAGATTAGTAACTGTCTGGTGTATTTTAACTAATCTTTGTCGCACTCTCACAACAGTAAACTCAAACGCGAATCTCTTACATACATCATAAGCATCTAGATAAACCATTAACATCTATGTTCACAAAGGGCTAGTGGGTAGACCTGGGCTCATTTTCAGTGTTGGGTAATTTGGTTCCCCAAAAAAGGGAACTTTATAAGTTACAGTTCCTCAAACAAATAACGAACATTTACGTTCTTGGAACATAAAAAGTTTCTCTTGGGGACAAAAATAGCTGAATATATACTATTTAAGTGGTGGTTTTTACCAGCGTATCGCAAGACTCGTTGATTCATCGAGGTAACGTTTCCTAAAAACAAATCAAAATGTCACTACTAAGCATAATTGATCAACTCGTTTTCTATTCGAATCCGCTCAGGATGATGAAACAAAATAGGGAAGGCTCACACATTTTTTTTATTTGCTTACTGGTTACCTCAAGTTAAAATAAACGGGAACTAATTGGTTTCGGCTCGAAAGGTGCATTAACATCGCTTTAACAGCAAGTCAAAGATATTGCTGTCAAAACACGCTCAGAAACGGACCTACGCCATCTTGCTCGTGATTAGAAGGTTCTGACGTCATATCTCAGTAAACAATAATTTTATATCATACAAATATTACTGAAATCCCACCCTTTAGTAGATTATTGCTCTCATAAGACATTAACTGAACCAATGTTTATTTCTAGTTAGTAAATGAACATTGCTCAACATTAATTAACAACAATATGTTAAATAATTGCATTATTTTAAACACGTTTTGGTAAATACTGTATCAAAAAGTAATTATCCGGAGAAAACAGTGGTATAAAAGACATTTTTGTAAAGTCACTGCATCCTAGATATTTTAAATTGTCCAACTTAATATCGTTGATATTATTAAGAATACTTCAAGGAGGCAGTTGTTTACATGACATATGACGTCAAGAGCCGTTTTTCAATCACGGAACAAGAAGTTCAAAATTTCAAACTTAAAATGCTAATAGAAGTGGAAATCTACGCTTCTCAGACATAAAAATTATACCGTACGTATTTTTAGATAATGATCTTCAATTTTTAGGTGCTCTGAAGAATATTCATTTTTGATGAGACTTCCCTATTGAGTGGCAATAGAAATTTTTATAGACCTCGATAAGGAGACGGAATTTAAAAATTCCCCAGTGTAAGTATTTATTTCGAATATAATTGGAATAGCCGCTCGGATAGTGGTTTTAATAACTGCACTCATGAAATAAAAGGAACTTTTCGATATGTTTGAAGAAGTTCCCAAAAATAAGGAACTTTTGTGTTAAAAGACAATTTCATTACAAATAGAACGCGTTTCTTTTAAAAAGCTCAAGCCTAACAATGGTACTTTCAAATTTTTGCTTTCATATTCGCTTAATAATTACCGTGTTAAAATTCATAAAGTTTCATTACCCGAACTGATGAGTAGATTAGACCAAACCAATCATCGCGGTTCAGGCTAACTCACAGCAGCTAATTGGTTTCATATCCGCCGGCCACGCACTAATTAGCTTGAGCAGTGCATGAAGCCATCATGCGCTACCGTGGGATATGACCTTGCTGTATTGACATTGTCTGGGCTATGCTGGGGCATTAGTAACCACGTCAGGAGTGAAGCCATCATGCGCTACCGTGGGATATGACCTTGCTGTATTGACATTGTCTGGACTATAGCTGGGGCGTTAGATACCACGTCAGACATGAAGCCATCATGCGCTACCGTGGGATATGACCTTGCTCTATTAACATTGTCTGGGCTATGCTGGGGCATTAGTAACCACGTCAGGAGTGAAGCCATCATGCGCTACCGTGGGATATGTCCTTGCTGTATTGACATTGTCTGGGCTATAGCTGGGGCGTTAGATACCACGTCAGACATGAAGCCATCATGCGCTACCGTGGGATATGACCTTGCTCTATTAACATTGTCTGGGCTATGCTGGGGCATTAGTAACCACGTCAGGAGTGAAGCCATCATGCGCTACCGTGGGATATGACCTTGCTCTATTGGCATTGTCTGGGCTATGCTGGGGCATTAGTAACCACGTCAGGAGTGAAGCCATCATGCGCTACCGTGGGATATGTCCTTGCTGTATTGACATTGTCTGGGCTATAGCTGGGGCGTTAGATACCACGTCAGACATGAAGCCATCATGCGCTACCGTGGGATATGACCTTGCTCTATTAACATTGTCTGGGCTATGCTGGGGCATTAGTAACCACGTCAGGAGTGAAGCCATCATGCGCTACCGTGGGATATGTCCTTGCTGTATTGACATTGTCTGGGCTATAGCTGGGGCGTTAGATACCACGTCAGACATGAAGCCATCATGCGCTACCGTGGGATATGACCTTGCTCTATTGGCATTGTCTGGGCTATGCTGGGGCATTAGTAACCACGTCAGGAGTGAAGCCATCATGCGCTACCGTGGGATATGACCTTGCTCTATTGGCATTGTCTGGGCTATGCTGGGGCATTAGTAACCACGTCAGACATGAAGCCATCATGCGCTACCGTGGGATATGACCTTGCTCTATTGGCATTGTCTGGGCTATGCTGGGGCATTAGTAACCACGTCAGGAGTGAAGCCATCATGCGCTACCGTGGGATATGTCCTTGCTGTATTGACATTGTCTGGGCTATAGCTGGGGCGTTAGATACCACGTCAGACATGAAGCCATCATGCGCTACCGTGGGATATGACCTTGCTCTATTAACATTGTCTGGGCTATGCTGGGGCATTAGTAACCACGTCAGGAGTGAAGCCATCATGCGCTACCGTGGGATATGTCCTTGCTGTATTGACATTGTCTGGGCTATAGCTGGGGCGTTAGATACCACGTCAGACATGAAGCCATCATGCGCTACCGTGGGATATGACCTTGCTCTATTGGCATTGTCTGGGCTATGCTGGGGCATTAGTAACCACGTCAGGAGTGAAGCCATCATGCGCTACCGTGGGATATGACCTTGCTGTATTGACATTGTCTGGGCTATAGCTGGGGCGTTAGATACCACGTCAGGCATGAAGCCATCATGCGCTACCGTGGGATATGACCTTGCTCTATTGACATTGTCTGGACTATAGCTGGGGCGTTAGATACCACGTCAGACATGAAGCCATCATGCGCTACCGTGGGATATGACCTTGCTCTATTGACATTGTCTGGACTATAGCTGGGGCGTTAGATACCACGTCAGACATGAAGCCATCATGCGCTACCGTGGGATATGTCCTTGCTGTATTGACATTGTCTGGGCTATAGCTGGGGCGTTAGATACCACGTCAGACATGAAGCCATCATGCGCTACCGTTAGATACGATCTTGCTGTATTGACATTGTCTGGACTATAGCTGGGACGTTAGATACCACGTCAGACATGAAGCCATCATGCGCTACCGTGGGATATGTCCTTGCTGTATTGACATTGTCTGGACTATAGCTGGGGCATTAGATACCACGTCAGACATGAAGCCATCATGCGCTACCGTGGGATATGACCTTGCTCTATTGACATTGTCTGGGCTATAGCTGGGGCATTAGATACCACGTCAGACATGAAGCCATCATGCGCTACCGTGGGATCTGTCCTTGCTGTATTGACATTGTCTGGGCTATAGCTGGGGCGTTAGATACCACGTCAGACATGAAGCCATCATGCGCTACCGTGGGATATGTCCTTGCTCTATTGACATTGTCTGGGCTATGCTGGGGCATTAGTAACCACGTCAGGCATGAAGCCATCATGCGCTACCGTGGGATATGTCCTTGCTGTATTGACATTGTCTGGGCTATAGCTGGGGCGTTAGATACCACGTCAGACATGAAGCCATCATGCGCTACCGTGGGATATGACCTTGCTCTATTGACATTGTCTGGACTATAGCTGGGGCGTTAGATACCACGTCAGGCATGAAGCCATCATGCGCTACCGTGGGATATGACCTTGCTCTATTGACATTGTCTGGACTATAGCTGGGGCATTAGATACCACGTCAGACATGAAGCCATCATGCGCTACCGTTAGATACGATCTTGCTCTATTGACATTGTCTGGACTATAGCTGGGGCATTAGTAACCACGTCCGGAGTGAAGCCATCTTGCGCTACCGTGGGATATGTCCTTGCTGTATTGACATTGTCTGGACTATAGCTGGGGCGTTAGATATCACGTCAGACATGAAGCCATCATGCGCTACCGTGGGATATGACCTTGCTCTATTGACATTGTCTGGGCTATAGCTGGGGCGTTAGATACCACGTCAGACATGAAGCCATCATGCGCTACCGTGGGATATGTCCTTGCTCTATTGACATTGTCTGGGCTATGCTGGGGCATTAGTAACCACGTCAGGCATGAAGCCATCATGCGCTACCGTGGGATATGTCCTTGCTGTATTGACATTGTCTGGACTATAGCTGGGGCGTTAGATACCACGTCAGACATGAAGCCATCATGCGCTACCGTGGGATATGACCTTGCTCTATTGCAATTGTCTGGGCTATAGCTGGGGCGTTAGATACCACGTCAGACATGACGCCATCATGCGCTACCGTGGATATGACCTTGCTCTATTGACATTGTCTGGACTATAGCTGGGGCGTTAGATACCACGTCAGACATGACGCCATCATGCGCTACCGTGGATATGACCTTGCTCTATTGACATTGTCTGGACTATAGCTGGGGCGTCAGATACCACGTCAGACATAAAGCCATCATGCGCTACCGTGGGATATGACCTTGCTCTATTGACACTGTCTGGACTATAGCTGGGGCGTTAGATACCACGTCAGACATGAAGCCATCATGCGCTACCGTGGATATGACCTTGCTCTATTGACATTGTCTGGACTAAAGCTGGGGCGTCAGATACCACGTCAGACATAAAGCCATCATGCGCTACCGTGGGATATGACCTTGCTCTATTGACATTGTCTGGACTTTAGCTGGGGCGTTAGATACCACGTCAGACATGAAGCCATCATGCGATACCGTGGGATATGACCTTGCTCTATTGACATTGTCTGGACTATAGCTGGGGCATTAGTGATCACGTCAGACATGAAGCCATCATGTGCTACCGTGGGATATGACCTTGCTCTATTGACATTGTCTGGTCTATAGCTGGGGCGTTAGATACCACGTCAGACATGAAGCCATCATGCGATACCGTGGGATATGACCTTGCTCTATTGACATTGTCTGGACTATAGCTGGGGCGTTAGATACCACGTCAGACATGAAGCCATCATGCGCTACCGTGGGATATGACCTTGCTCTATTGACATTGTCTGGACTTTAGCTGGGGCGTTAGATACCACGTCAGACATGAAGCCATCATGTGCTACCGTGGGATATGACCTTGCTCTATTGACATTGTCTGGTCTATAGCTGGGGCGTTAGATACCACGTCAGACATGAAGCCATCATGCGATACCGTGGGATATGACCTTGCTCTATTGACATTGTCTGGACTATAGCTGGGGCATTAGTGATCACGTCAGACATGAAGCCATCATGTGCTACCGTGGGATATGACCTTGCTCTATTGACATTGTCTGGACTATAGCTGGGGCATTAGTGATCACGTCAGACATGAAGCCATCATGTGCTACCGTGGGATATGACCTTGCTCTATTGACATTGTCTGGTCTATAGCTGGGGCGTTAGATACCACGTCAGACATGAAGCCATCATGCGATACCGTGGGATATGACCTTGCTCTATTGACATTGTCTGGACTATAGCTGGGGCATTAGTGATCACGTCAGACATGAAGCCATCATGTGCTACCGTGGGATATGACCTTGCTCTATTGACATTGTCTGGTCTATAGCTGGGGCGTTAGATACCACGTCAGACATGAAGCCATCATGCGATACCGTGGGATATGACCTTGCTCTATTGACATTGTCTGGACTATAGCTGGGGCATTAGTGATCACGTCAGACATGAAGCCATCATGTGCTACCGTGGGATATGACCTTGCTCTATTGACATTGTCTGGACTATAGCTGGGGCATTAGTGATCACGTCAGACATGAAGCCATCATGTGCTACCGTGGGATATGACCTTGCTCTATTGACATTGTCTGGTCTATAGCTGGGGCGTTAGATACCACGTCAGACATGAAGCCATCATGCGATACCGTGGGATATGACCTTGCTCTATTTACATTGTCTGGACTATAGCTGGGGCATTAGTGATCACGTCAGACATGAAGCCATCATGTGCTACCGTGGGATATGACCTTGCTCTATTGACATTGTCTGGTCTATAGCTGGGGCGTTAGATACCACGTCAGACATGAAGCCATCATGCGATACCGTGGGATATGACCTTGCTCTATTGACATTGTCTGGACTATAGCTGGGGCGTTAGATACCACGTCAGACATGAAGCCATCATGCGCTACCGTGGGATATGACCTTGCTCTATTGACATTGTCTGGACTTTAGCTGGGGCGTTAGATACCACGTCAGACATGAAGCCATCATGTGCTACCGTGGGATATGACCTTGCTCTATTGACATTGTCTGGACTTTAGCTGGGGCGTTAGATACCACGTCAGACATGAAGCCATCATGTGCTACCGTGGGATATGACCTTGCTCTATTGACATTGTCTGGTCTATAGCTGGGGCGTTAGATACCACGTCAGACATGAAGCCATCATGCGATACCGTGGGATATGACCTTGCTCTATTGACATTGTCTGGACTATAGCTGGGGCATTAGTGATCACGTCAGACATGAAGCCATCATGTGCTACCGTGGGATATGACCTTGCTCTATTGACATTGTCTGGACTATAGCTGGGGCATTAGTGATCACGTCAGACATGAAGCCATCATGTGCTACCGTGGGATATGATCTTGCTCTATTGACATTGTCTGGTCTATAGCTGGGGCGTTAGATACCACGTCAGACATGAAGCCATCATGCGATACCGTGGGATATGATCTTGCTCTATTGACATTGTCTGGACTATAGCTGGGGCGTTAGATACCACGTCAGACATGAGCCATCATGCGCTACCGTGGGATATGACCTTGCTCTATTGACATTGTCTGGACTATAGCTGGGGCGTTAGATACCACGTCAGACATGAAGCCATCATGCGCTACCGTGGGATATGACCTTGCTCTATTGACATTGTCTGGACTATAGCTGGGGCGTTAGATACCACGTCAGGCATGAAGCCATCATGCGCTACCGTGGGATATGCCCTTGCTCTATTGACATTGTCTGGACTATAGCTGGGGCATTAGTAATCACGTCAGGCATGAAGCCATCATGCGCTACCGTGGGATATGACCTTGCTCTATTGACATTGTCTGGGCTATGCTGGGGCGTTAGATACCACGTCAGGCATGAAGCCATCATGCGCTACCGTGGGATATGACCTTGCTGTATTGACATTGTCTGGGCTATGCTGGGGCGTTAGATACCACGTCAGACATGAAGCCATCATGCGCTACCGTGGGATATGTCCTTGCTGTATTGACATTGTCTGGGCTATGCTGGGGCATTAGTAACCACGTCAGGAGTGAAGCCATCATGCGCTACCGTGGGATATGTCCTTGCTGTATTGACATTGTCTGGGCTATGCTGGGGCGTTAGATACCACGTCAGACATGAAGCCATCATGCGCTACCGTGGGATATGTCCTTGCTGTATTGACATTGTCTGGGCTATGCTTGGACATTAGTAACCACGTCAGGAGTGAAGCCATCATGCGCTACCGTGAGATATGACCATGCTGTATTGACATTGTCTGGGCTATGCTGGGGCATTATTAACCACGTCAGGAGTGAAGACATCATGCACTACCGTGGGATATGACCTTGCTCTATTGGCATTGTCTGGACTATAGCTGGGGCGTTAAATACCACGTCAGACATGAAGCCATCATGCGCTACCGTGGGATATGCCCTTGCTCTATTGACATTGTCTGGGCTATAGCTGGGGCATTAGTAACCACGTCAGGAGTGAAGCCATCATGCGCTACCGTGAGATATGACCATGCTGTATTGACATTGTCTGGGCTATGCTGGGGCATTATTAACCACGTCAGGAGTGAAGACATCATGCACTACCGTGGGATATGACCTTGCTCTATTGGCATTGTCTGGACTATAGCTGGGGCGTTAAATACCACGTCAGACATGAAGCCATCATGCGCTACCGTGGGATATGCCCTTGCTCTATTGACATTGTCTGGACTATAGCTGGGGCATTAGTAACCACGTCAGCGATGAAGCCATCATGCGCTACCGTGGGATATGTCCTTGCTGTATTGACATTGTCTGGGCTATGCTGGGGCATTAGTAACCACGTCAGGAGTGAAGCCATCATGCGCTACCGTGAGATATGCCCTTGCTCTATTGACATTGTCTGGACTATAGCTGGGGCATTAGTAACCACGTCAGGAGTGAAGCCATCATGCGCTACCGTGGGATATGTCCTTGCTCTATTGACATTGTCTGGGCTATGCTGGGGCATTAGTAACCACGTCAGGCATGAAGCCATCATGCGCTACCGTGGGATATGTCCTTGCTGTATTGACATTGTCTGGGCTATGCTGGGGCGTTAGATACCACGTCAGGCATGAAGCCATCATGCGCTACCGTGGGATATGACCTTGCTCTATTGACATTGTCTGGGCTATAGCTGGGGCGTTAGATACCACGTCAGACATGAAGCCATCATGCGCTACCGTGGGATATGACCATGCTCTATTGACATTGTCCGGACTATAGCTGGGGCATTCATGAGTAACCACGTCAGGTGAGCTATACTCTGACGTATATCAAACGATGATCTGTCGTCATTGCTGCACAATGCTCAGGAGAAACGGTCGCTCCAAGATTCTTATTTAACGGAATTCGCCTTGGGCTGTCTCGTTATCTTCTTGTTATTGTTCGCCGCATTGACTGCACTACACGGCTGCCAACAGATGCGCTGATAGTATCACTACAATACTGTATGCGAGAACGAGATGCTGGTATTTGTGAAATACGTCCTTGATTATTATATAATCTATGACGACAATACCTAGCTAGATACGTCGTTGTAAGTTGTAACTATATAGTGAGCCCTAATCATGCAGGCGTCGTTTCGCAATATTTACAGTCAGACGTTGTCGGAGCCAATCAACGAATTGCTTGTTCAAAATACTGACACTTGGTTGACCAATGACTCACTCATCTATGACGTCAGAATTCACAAGGTTGCTGCGCTTCGACTTTAGCAATCATCGTTTCTAGAATTCTCAAGGATATCTGCCTAAACACATGGTCAGTCTGAAATATAATCTGCACATGAGTAATCGCATTACATAATTCAATTACAAATAACTTAGGTATTACGATAGTGCGATCAAATCTGGTTATTTAACTTCATTATCCAACCAGCCGTATTATCAAAGTATTAATCTGCTAGTCTATCGATTTCTAATAAACCGATGAAGGTTTATAACAAGCTTCCCCGTTATACAATTCTGCTTAAAATCCTGGCAGTATTGTTATGTCATTAAAGCATAATTTTCTGTCACTACGAAATTGGATTTCTAACTTTTATATGTGAAATTTAGTTGGTGAGAGCGAAGCCTACCCATATCAAAACCAGACATAACGGTATCTACGACGCGTCGTATTCTCGTAGAGTAATCAGAATAGTCTCACACTTCTATGTGTTACATAAGCCTATTGATGTAAATGATGTAGGGAAAATGCTAAAAGCGATTACATGTACGGAATATTATATTCTTGTAGAGAAATGAAAATAATAATTTCATTCTTCAAGGGGCATGTTGAAAACGTAGATGTTATCTGGAATGAAGAAGCCTCCATTTGTATGAAATGACGTAGGTGAAGTCGACAAGTTTATCCACCAAAAACTTTGCGAAGATGAATATTTGTTCCATTGCAAACCACAAAAATAGTGTTTTAATCTAGATAGTTTCATGTTGCTTTTTGTGTAAGAATACTGATGCTGGAGAACAGTAGAACTTCAACCAAATGCAATCTGAAACATTTCACAATGACTTGCTAGTCAAACATGCAGCTTAGTACACAATATGGCCGCCACGCGCATTATGTGAGTACTCCCTTGTCCATCAACAGTTCAAATAACAAATACATATTAGAACCAGTATTGATTGATACATAACTACCTTACAGACCCGAAATGTGTATTAAAACTTCGAAACAGAAACATAAAACAATTAATAATGTAGGTAACTTACATAATACTAAGCACATTTTCCAACTCATTGGCGCGCGTATACTTCAATGTTACTTCAATCACCTTGGTAATTTTTATTATGTTACATGTAAGATCTATTAATTTCCACCTACATTTTAGACATGACGTCTACCCAACTTCCAAACTTCTCCACTGCTGTGTTGTACGATACCACAGTGAATACATTACCTCAGAATTCAGCAGCTCTCCTGAGTGAACTCTCTAGTAGAAAACTCAACATGATAATTTGCTAAGACTGGTAAAGACAAATAAATTATACCGCCGTGTCAATACTTTAGTACTGTGTATAATTATAAATGCATCACATAAATAATATCACTGCAAAATGTTTCTCTATTATAAAAGTCTTATTTCTTCCCCTGTTTATTATAAGTCTACTGAATATTCAGTCCGCTCAACTCAAACGCATATTTTTAGTCGTACAGAGAAATGAAAGCATATCATGTGATAAACACTGTGGCAACACATGCAAGACCTTGTGACAGTAGCGCTGTGTGTGGAACGCATATCATGTGATAAACACTGTGGCAACACATGCAAGACCTTGTGACAGTAGCGCTGTGTGTGGAACGCATATCATGTGATTAACATGTGGCAACACATGCAAGACCTTGTGACAGTAGCGCTGTGTGTGGAACGCATATCATGTGATTAACACTGTGGCAACACATGCAAGACCTTGTGACAGTAGCGCTGTGTGTGGAACGCATATCATGTGATAAACACTGTGGCAACACATGCAAGACCTTGTGACAGTAGCGCTGTGCGTGGAACGCATATAATGTGATAAACACTGTGGCAAGACATGCAAGACCTTGTGACAGTAGCGCTGTGTGTGGAACGCATATCATGTGATACACACTGTGGCAAGACATGCAAGACCTTGTGACAGTAGCGCTGTGTGTGGAACGCATATCATGTGATACACACTGTGGCAACACATGCAAGACCTTGTGACAGTAGCGCTGTGTGTGGAACGATCCATTAAATAACAAAACACCCCACTTACTTCCCGCTTGCCATTATGCAAGCAATCTATCTCAAGCAGTGGCGGCTCGGCGGGTGAGGCAAGTGAGGCTCAGCCTCGCCAAGGAATGTGTTACGCTTTCATGATATACTATATTATTTACATGGTAGTAGGACGAAATCTGGTTTTCTTTTATAACTCTTTATTCTGCGGAAATGGCGCCACTGGTTGTGACGATCGCGTGTAATACTTACGCGAGCACTCATATTACGAAGTATTGAGAGCACTGGAACGAATTAAACGTTATTACAGTGGATAACTCAATTAGAAACAATACATTTGATATCTTGATAAGGAAGTTCAGCATCAATTTTAGATACCCAACTCTAGTCTCTAGAAAGAACCTCATATCATCATAATCGATCTCGATATAAACACACGTTGTCTTGACTTATCTTAACCATAGCATTGAAAGCATTGAAACGTTGCTATGCCCGAAGATAACTTTATCTTGCTTGACCTTTATACTAAGGGCGAATCTCACATCTCAATAAGGCGCGTTCAGACCTTCTAAGGTTCAGACAGAATGACTATGGACTAAGACGTAGGTACTATTATAAATCCATGCTAAGACTAATTGCAAAGAAACACATGACGACTTTGAAAGATGGCCGTCTTCGAGTGCTTTGACAAGTGAGTAGCGCAGTCTTCCCGTAAAAATTAGTACTATGGCGAGGGCGTGTAAATTTGTAAAACAAAAACGGTTCCATGTTGTCTCAAAGTTAACAGCTGAAAATGGATGAAGATATGAATGATATACACAATACATGATACATGATAATAACATATATAATAACATATATAATGATAATAACAATAATAATATAAATATAATAATAATATTATAATATATATATACATGATAATAACATGGAGTGAGTGCAAAAAGTACAAAAGGTGTAGCCAAATCAAACGAACCTATTGTTTACATCGGTACCGGAAGCCGTGACCGGAAGCTGTCAAAATAAACTCTGCGTCAAAGTGAAAACCTAAAAACATTAAAACTTAACTTGACTCGGATAGTACGATTTTCATTGGCTGAACTACTGTAATGTTCCACGCAGCGATTGGTTGTTACTAACGCTTAACAATCGTGAATAACAATAATGAATCTTAAACACTAATCACTAGTAAAGTATGTGAACGCTTAAATCTAAATCGTATACTTCAACTTTCTTAAACACTAATCGTTAGTCTAAGGGCCGGTCTTACAATCTCCTAATAAGAAAGTTATTGGTAGCAATGAAGCTATTTGGAGAATTTCAAGGGTTTTGATTGGTGGTTGCCATGGAGAAAACAAGCTATTCGACGAATAAGTAGTAATTGGGACATTGTAAGACTGGACCTTAGTCATTTTGTGTGAACCCGCCTTAATTCACAACAATCAGTGACTGAATTACATTTCTGACAATTACTGACATTAATTACAACAATTGTTAATTGTTGTGTTAGTCTACTGGGCTAGAGGACTAGTGTCAAAGTAGAGATTTGAGGTACCCCATGCGTGATTGTACAACTTGGTTTACTCCCCTAGCGCAGGGTCGTAAAACTCCCGTCGAAGTCAACTTAGCAGTCGACGAGCCTCCGACAGAGGACTGACGGACCTGTCATGCATTCCAAAAAAACGTAAATTGCGATACAAGATTTTTAGGCTCGGTATTATGAACTTCAGATAAATATTTAGTAAGCTACTAACTTGCTATCACTATGACAACCAGGCATCCCATTGGTTGTTGCCATGGGGAAATTCTAAATATTGATCGGAAATACGGGGCTGAGCTGGTAAACAATACAGATCGAAGTGCACTTTTTCTCTCACATAATGTATCTACATAGCGGGTAATTATAGTGATGCAAAACAACAACAGATCTTTAGATAAGTAAAAATAAAAATGTTTTACTGCAGGATTTACTTCAAGCAGAATGTGTATTGCCTTAGTATTATCAACAGTTGATTTCATGTACGACCCGTGATATCACAATAGAATGTATGGAGTATGAAGTGGTCTTGCTTTGTTATCCAAAGCACTAATGGCGTGGGTTTCTAGTTCCAAGTGCTGCCGACAATGATTCCCCGTGCGCCACTAGCGCTCCCCCTTTTCCTCGGTTTTGTAGGACAATAGTATTTGTTTTTATCGAAGCTCGTATTATTGTTGATTTAAGGGAGACGTTGGGAAAATAGGCCAAGCCGAACATCAGGTCTCGAGCTCTTCAGCTGCCGGAAGCGTTGGTAGATGAAGACATTGGTGGAGGGGGGGGGGAGGAGGGGGGGGGAGGAGGGGGGGGGTCATCTCCAGGGACGACGAAAACGATGTTTGGAGGAAATTAATACGTTTCTGGAGAATTTTCTCTCATCGCTTGGTATAGTGTTCGATTGGAAAGAAACACATACGTATAAGTACTTTACGAACTTGTAGGTTCGTTTTAGTAGTACTAAAGTATAATTCACTTGGATGTCGTTTGTGTGAACCAAACAGAATTGAGTGAAATGTCGTTTTTGTTTTGTGGTACATAGTGATGGAGAGTCGGTCTATAATCCATTTATCATTTTATTGTGCGTGTAAATGTATTAATTGCTTTGGAGCGATTTCTGGATTGGGATTCGAGATATGCAGTATAATATGGTTGAAATATCAGGTAGTTGGCGACTGCATTTTATGTTTAATCTGGTGTTAGCAAAGTGCGTGTATAAATCTTCTTATTCATTTCGGAATAAGAGGTTTTGTTCTGGACCCACGTGTTACTTAGCGCAACACTTCCTTCTCACACGAGCACAGAGGGACGGTGACGAAGTGAGTAGTACAATCCAATCGCTTAAAAGATTCGCTCTTGCACTTGAGGGTTCTCTGCGTTCCCTGGGGCGTCACGACGCTCATCTCAGGCGGCGCGACGCTATCAGAGATCTGTGCCGTTCTTAAAATAGAACAGCATTCACTTGGAATTGTCAACTAGGCCACTTTGAAAGCTTTTAGTTTTATCATTCAAATAGTGTTTAATAAAATCACAATAATATACTTAAGGCTGTATGTCAACCTATATAAGGTGTGTTCAAAACAAAATATTACACAAGTTAAACATATTAATGTGAAAAACGGAAATATTTATTACAATACAGAAACATCACATGAAGTCTAGGGGATGACAAGTTTTGGTTTTCTTTTTGACGATTTTAAAGCTTTATAAAGCAATTTTAACCCACACAAATCGAGGTAGGTGTTCCGCATAGTAAGTATAAACGTATAGCCTTAAAACCCGTTCTTGCACAATGTCTTGTCATTAGGTCGCCTTGAAAAGTTGATTCTAAAATATTTTAATCTAATTCAAGACAATAAACACAATTATAATGGACGTAGATTTGATTCAGGCCGTCAATCTAGAGATATTAAAGAATTTCAAAGTTCAATCATCCTACTTTACAGCATGCAATGCGTAAGCAGAGACAAGTGTCAAATTAAGTACAGGATTTGTAGCTATGTAATAATTACATGGCTACGAATCCTGTACTTTTTTAATTTTTGGTTTTTACATGCTATTATCTATAAGAAGAACAAACTTCATAGCAACCATAAAACAAATCACATACTTAACTCGACTCTGCATTCCGCCCTTTCTCTTTGATACGAATTTTCTGAAAATAAGTGAGACATAACGTTCACGATATTGCGATGTGTCTGGCGCACGCGAAGTATGTGCAAGACTTCCTCTCCTTCTCTAAGAAACTTTTGCCGATGTAAATTTTAAATTAAGATTCAAAGCAGAATGCAGAGTCGATTTAAGTATATGATTTGTTTATGGTTGCTACGCAGTTTGCTCTTATGGAAAATAGCATGTAATAAAACAATTCGATAGCAACAAATCCTGCAATTAACTTTATAGTTGTCTGCGCATATCCCTTAATCTTTTTCGTTTTTAATTAAACAAGAAGTGTAATAAACTTTCCATGACCATTAGAAAACAACGTATTATAACTTAGTAATAAAATATAATCTGGCATATTCTTTAATTGACGCCTAACACGCGGGCCACCTATTCAATCAATAAAACCCTAACAATAAAATAAATAAATTCACATTTTAGAGTCTACCCAATCAGTAACAAGACTGATTTTCAGTGAGGGACTTTAATCTAAAGCGACTAAACAAACCCTGTAGGCTTCGAACACCATCGACGAGTGAGCGATAACCAATCAAAGATCGATATTATGTTAAATATAAAACATATGAATCAGTGATTGGACAGTGCGAACACCAGCGGACAAATGCCAGAATCAACAAGGCCGATTTAGAACAACTTTGAATTTAATGAGTGCTTAATATTGAATGTTCAGATTTTCAAATGCTTGAACATAAAATCTGTGACCAGAACATATTCTTAGACACAAATTAATCACATCTCTAGAATAGTTGCGTACAGTGTACACACATGATGATGACGGCGAGAATGCCGAGCCTTGCATTGGTGACGTCACACGCGGGCCACCTATTGTCGGCTCACAGACAAACAATCGCCCTCAATCACGTCCAGTCACGTTAATTGGGCGCAGAGCCATGGGCGGTAGAGAACTACCCCTAAATAAGACTGTGATTGGCAGCTGGTGGCGGCCATTTTTATTCAGGCTTTATCTGGCGGCGGAAACACGATCAGGTTTAAATTGGCTGAACGTTGTGGGTGGATTAATCGGTTGGCGATATTAATTAGCTTATCCGATCGGGGGGGGAGGGGGGGGGGGGGGGGGGGGGTAGACTCGCGCGGCTGGCGAACTAGGCGAGCGGGAACTGAACACACGTTAGGGGGCGAATTAACGATTTTTCAGTGAATTTTGTTCAGATTAGATTAATTAAATTATTAAAATAACATTGTTTGAAAACGATTTAGTAGGTACTCACCCTAGACTTTCTCGACCACCTATAGAATGCAGTAAACCAAATATAGGCAAACCATAAGACATACTTTATTTATCGAAAGTTGGCACCCATGACATTAAATACATGTTTGGCTCACTCTCTTATTTCATTGCTATGAGACAATGAAAAAGAGTAATTTTTAAGTGTAACAAAATAATTAGAAAAAAGTATTACACAAGGTTAAAGATACCGGTTCACAAATGGAAAAAGATAGCGAGCGCTGCCACGCCCATTCATCGCCTATCTATGGTTTAGCATATTCTAAGTCGGAGTTTCTAGTTTGAGAACTTCTTTATCAACACGATCTGGTTTAACACAATTTATTTGCAATAAATGAATAAATTAGTTAAATATACACCTAACTCTACTTTTGAAGAAACATTCATTGATGTACATGTAGCTTTGTAATATAAAACAAATTAAATACGGAAAATGAGCGCAACACTAAATATACATGAACATATAAAAACCATGATAACTTTCGTCAATTTGTCTAGAATCTAGATTGAAGCATTCAATCAGGATTGCCTGAAGTGGGACTCGAACCCACGATTCCCAAAAAAGATCCTGGAATAACCGCCAAGAACAGCGACGGAGAAGTAATATTGAAGATATCCATACTAACACGCGAGTGAAAGAATCTTTCGTGTAATCTCGTCTAGAGCCAAAAGTTTCGCTTATTTCTCTCGCAAGTCGCAAGTAGAGTCTTTACAATGAAGTTTCACAATATCATGACATAGTACGTTGTCATTGGATTTCTGTCAAACGACGAGAGTATAGAACACAAGGTCACGTTGGTTAGTGAACGGTATATTGTCATCATTGTTTAGTCTCGATATTATGTTTTAGCTGAGACTAAGCCTACCCTGCTGTAGCTAGACATGGTAGTTTATACATTGGCAGTGGTTATTATGCTTAAAATAAGGAGCTTTCTCACTAACTTAAGTTGAGGCTAGCGCATTCTCGCAGCAATTCGTGACACCGAGTCGAACAGTTAATCTGACTTCGCCTGTATATAACATTTCATGACATAGTCAATACTGCATCGTGCAACGAACTTCACTTCGTAACATCGAAATGAGGTGATTCTTGACAAATGAGAGGAATGAAGCTTACTTCTAACAAATGCGCTTACTTGCTTTAACCGTCGTCTATAGATGGAAATAACTTCACAAGCTAGAGTTTCTTGTACGAAAGTATGTGGTTCTAAGAGACCAACGTATCTCATCGTCTCAATTAGAGTGGTTGCCAAAATAAGGCAGGTAAAGCTCAAAGATCATCATCAGCCACGGGCCTCATTCCAGTACATTTGCGAACTTAACCCCGGTGTTAGCCAATAGCCAATCAGGAGTCAGCAATTGAGACGCCGATCAAAGGAAGGCATTGCTGAGAAAAGGAGACGAAATAAAAACAATAACAAACAAAAACAGTCCAATAACCTCAAAATGTCGACAAAATACTCAATAAAACTACTTATTTACAGATCTAGGTTCTACATACTTATAAATACATAACATTGATTATAAACTTCAATTAAGACATACAGTAACGTATCCATGAAGTGGATATTCCCAATTAAAGAATTGAAATGTGACATTTGTGAAACTATACACATGGGCATCGTCAAAATGGCGGCATTTCCAAGTATTGTTGAGATAACTCTTCTTAACCCTACTATCAGACAGGGTCATATTTGCCTCCGAATTATGCAGGGAAGCCTGGGTAGGTGTTAACCCCGGGGTCATTTTAACATGGGGTTAGCGAGAGTTAAGAAGAGTTAAAAAAAATGTACAGGAATGAGGCCCCTGACAACATTTT
Source organism: Isoperla grammatica (assembly GCA_945910005.1). Lineage (NCBI taxonomy): Eukaryota > Metazoa > Arthropoda > Insecta > Plecoptera > Perlodidae > Isoperla > Isoperla grammatica. The sequence goes on from OX246738.1 coordinate 73,817,769, forward strand.
ATTCCCCTAATCCCGTTTGGGGTAGAAACGCCCTGAATAAGTGATCTCAAGAAATCAAGAAACTCACTTTGAAACAAATAGTTACTAAGCGAGCGAAGCAAGCGTCTTCACTAGACTCTCATGGCACTTCGTTCTTTTTTTGTTTTTATTTTGTTTTTTTATGTCTGTCGATAGCGGTCGAACGGAAAGTCCGATCAACTTGAAATTTGGACCATCCACAAGCGTCGATGTAAATTGAAGGTGTATATTTTTGAGGCAAAATCGTTTGTTACGTTACAAAGTTGCACCATAGTTACTGCAAAATATTTTTCTGAAACAAAATGGCGGTAAAATGTGAGAAAGCCATATTTTCTACAGATTTTTCCGGTCACGAATATGGTAATTTTATGGCGATCTGATAAATATTGGCAAAGTTACACAGAAGTTACTCGAAAATATTTTTCTGAAAGACAGTAACGGCAAAATGTGAGGTGGCTATATTATAGTAAAGTTTCGTCCGGTCACAAATATACTATAATTTAAACGTGATCTGATAGCAGAAATTACATTAATTTTATATTGCTGTCAATAACTGTTAGTAACGGTTGCGGACCGCGGCGAAAACACCAGACAGAATGACAACGAAAATTCTTAGCAACGCACATTGCACTGCATTAAACATATAATATAATAGCTATGGAAATAAGAAAAATTTTTCCAATGCGCATTCTTGAATAGGGAATGTGCATGAATTTTCTACAGCTCTGAAAGTACGTGAAATATATTGTTATTCATCTGAAGACATCAGAAACCTAATTTAAAAGTTTTAAAATTAACTCATTATACTTCTATAAATGTTCAAAGATTATGATTATCTGTTTCCCGCACTATTATTTTTAAACGGTATGTGACGTCACAATTCATATAAATCACTCTGCCACCGCTTCCTAGACGAAACAAACAAATTTTCAAGGTCATCAAGCTAACCTTGTCAAAACTTGTACTCAGCCGTTGTCAAGTCTGCTTCATATGAATAACAACACCCAATATTTACTGATATTCTATGAAAATAGGTTTGGTATAAGGTTGGAATTCATAGTCGGCCCCTACACCTAGGGGCGCCCATTGTTACCAAGGTAACAATTGTTTGCATGTTATTTCCCATAAACAAAACAAATCCATAGCAACAATGGGTGCCCCTAGGTGTAGGGGCCGACTATGAATTCCAACCTAATTGTTTTTAATAGTAATTGGACTTCAAAATTAATTATTAGGCGTACTAGAGATTAATTCGATTTTATACGATTTTGGATATGATAATTTCCAAATAAGCGTTATTTTATTTATCATTTTATGATTGGTTGATTGCTGATACATGAATAGTGACGTATGCCCCGTTTTTCCCGCCATAAATATGTGTGAAACTTTCAGCTCGTTTTTATAAATGAAACTTTATTCTATGTCATCGAAATAAAATATTTTTGTATTCAGGAAGTTAATCCTAATCTAGTAAAATGCTAAAAAAAGATGAAGCATATTCCCTATTGTTGTTTTTATTAGCTTTGAAATCTTTTCGCCAGAACGTTCGTAGATGTGGACGCGCTCGCTTATCAACGCGTCAAACAGAGCGTTTTCCTAGTATTTATATACATCCCTTGATGAAGGGTGCACACAAGCTTAACCACGATGTACCCCTCTTTAGCTGACTAACTATTGGTTATAGTTATGAAGGAATGCCAGAAGGCTCTGCAGTGGTTCTCAAACCGTGAGGCCCGCCTCACTGCTGAGTTATGAAGCAGAAGCAAAGTTACCAATACTGATTTTAGTTTGCTATGATTTAATAACGTTTTATCTCAGTTGGTTTCATTTACAGTTAAATCTTGTTTAACAGGTGTCCGTGTATCATTTCACGCTGAATAGTTGACTAGACCAGGGAGGCAAGTTTTTAAACACACGTTTGCAGTCACTTCCTAAAAAAGGTGGCTTGGCGGGTCACGTGACGATCGAAACGTACGTTTTGCGCAAAATGCAAGTTTTTAAACCACAACGCCAACGAATTCACGTCTCGAAACGTGACGTTCCCTCCCGCCGTCGAAATACTCGTGGTTTGATCATTTTTCACGTTTTAAATCACTGCCCCCATGATTCAATTGTACTCGATGGCAGTTAATGTTTCTTTTCAGACAGCCGTGGTGACCACAACAACAACCAAACAATTGAATACGTAGTTCCGCGATGAGATCCAAAATGCCGCAGATGAAGGAGACATTAATGATTTAGACAATAATGATTTAGACAATAATGATTTAGATTGGTTTAAGGAGCGCGTAGACTCTTTTCAACTTTCGGATGCAAAATTTATTAATAATAACATGCTCTAGAGGTAGGCCTAGGCCCTTACTTACGAAATCTAGAACTAGACCTTACCTTTTGACACTTGAGAGAATAACAAAAGTTTGACAACTGACAGCTGGTAAATAGTTTGTGAAGTTGTCGTTGCTAGCGCTAGGCGTAACGAAGCTCGTTTCTGATTGGTCACAGAACGTTTACAATCACAAAGTATGAACACCATGGAACAATCGCAACGGGAATAAACAGCAATACACATTTAGATCACAACGTACGTTTTGGTTTTAAAAACTTGCATATTTTCCAAGCCACCAAAAACGAGTGGGATGGATTCACGTTTTGACGTTACGTTGTGACTGCAAACGTGTGTTTAAAAACTTGCCTCCCAGACGGCGCACTAGCGAAAATGATGCTAGATGCAATTAGGCACCCCCGTGAAATACATTTCTACACTTGTCATTCGTTAGTGGAGTGATGTGGGTGAGTGCCATTTCATGTGACGCGATTTTATGACATGAAACGAATAAATAATGAACGATGGTGACGCCTAACGCCTCACTAATATCGTCGGCCTGAAACCGTGTGAAAATGGTTTCCACGGGGTCTACTTGATCTCCGACTAGCGGATGCTTGTCGAACTCGCAAGTTAAGTCGTCGTAGTCCTTTCAACAATGTTAAAAATCACGTTATTCAAATGAGAGAAATGTTAGAGATAACAAATGAGGATCTGTCAAAATAACATTGCCTAAAAGAACATATCACACTATTTTAAGAATGTTATTCATTGAATTCAAACAAAATGTCTCATTTACGCGTTTTAATTATTAGGTAACAATGATCTACAGCGTATATTTAACTATAAACGCTTTTTTTGGTAGTGGGCGTCAAAATGGTGGTTTGGTTCCCTTCCTTGCGACGACCTAGCTTGGGAGTTCAACGAGCCTCCGCTAGTTGGAGGTCAAGTAGACCTTGGGGTTTCTCTACAGAAAAATGTAGATTCCGTCGGTATTTGCCGTTGCCAACACGTTTCTTGGGCAGGCGCTGAAAACAGAAGGTAATGCAATAACACAGTATTATATTACATCATTACATTGTTGGATACAATATATACAAAGCACAGCTAATAATTCTAGTCAAGCTGCTAAATTAAGGCTATAGGCTTGGACCTCTTAACTTTAAATCGCACGTTTGCAAATGTCACGAAAATGATGTAGATGTTTTCCGATTCCGTCTGACGAATTATGTGGTCGATGCAAAGAGGTCCGACTGTATTTGCAAGTGTCGAGAATTCTTGTTTCCGCCTCGCCTAGTCGTAGAGTCTGATATGCGATACTTATTTCGATCTGACGATGCATTCCGATCTGCATGACCTTGTCCCACTAACATACTTTCACATGCTGGTTTTATTTACAACGTTCTGCAAATATCAGCAGCAAATGCACAGTTGATATAAGTATATAGGGCTTAATGGTATCTACTAACATCAATAAAATCAATAATAATAGCCATATCGAATGCCAAGACTTGCTATTTAAAAATCGCAAAGCTGCTCTTAGCCAAATATAGATTTCTTTAATTGACAGTGCATTTTACCCTAAGTGACCTTATTGTAAAATAGTAGTAGTGAGTCAATAACATCAAGTTCTTGTGTAATGCTTTCAGAACAAATTAATATTGATCACAACTTTAACGTATGACATAAGCTGACCATGTTTTTGAAATCACCACCGATAGAGGTAGCTCAGCGTCAGTGGTAGGACGCGAGACTGAAATTTGGGAGTTTGGTTAGCCGAACGGTTCCCCAACGAAAAATAACATTCAGAGTAGAGCCCTTATTATGTTCTTTGTTCATTGAATGTTGTTGATGTTTCATGTCATGTTCTTTTAACCGCCTCATCGCACATTCTCTCTGGCGACGTAAATGTTTCAAATTTACTCAAATACATTAAATGAATTCTCTCAGCCCATTGGTGGTTGACTGGATATAAACCTTCTTATTTGCCGTCTTTAAAACCACGACTTTATGTTTGAAGGGTACTATTCATCTCCACAGAGGCGTAGCCAGGATTTTGGTTCGGGGGGGGGGCAGGGGGATGACTATTTCCGAAAACGAGGTTTTTTTCGTCGAAGGCGCAAATTTTTTGAAGGCTGTTAATTTTAGGTGCCTAAAACTAGTTTTAAGGCGAATTTGATTCGTAGTTTGCTAGTTTTTAGATGTTGTGTAAACGTTTCCTCAAAACCGGAATTTTTGTCATCCAGGCAGCGTGAAGTCGAGACACGGGACATTCCCTTCAAAAACGGGACTGTCCCAGTCATTCCAGGACGGGTGGTAGCCCTTAAAAAACATTGCCGAAGGGGGGTGGGGGAGCGGCTGGATGTATGTTTTTCCAAAATACAGAGTAGCTAGCAGTCGACATACTGTAATTTGTTTCGGACCCATTAGAAGCATTGGATTTATAATTATTCGAGGAAAAGGTTTTTCAATGGAATAATAATTGTAATTATAATCTACAAATAAGAGTATAATTGCGTTTTTAAAATAGATTTTTTTTTATTTCGGGGGGGGGGGGGGATCGAACACTCTGATCCCCCCCTCGCTACGGGGAGTTGCAGGGGCTGCAACTCCACGTGGAATGTTTTCCCCTTTTTGGCGAAACAATTATGGTAGGTAAGATTTACACAAAACAAAACTTAACTGGCGGAAGATTCGTAGATCATACGGAGGGGAACCGTCTGAGCAACCAAACTTATAGCTGGTTTGATTTCGGCCACCAGCAGTTCTGGCTGAAGGTTTATTCCGAGGTTTTCCTCAGTGTTAAAAGCGAATGCTGTGATTGAGTCCTACTAACAGCCCTCGGACATTCCTTCCCACTTTACAAAACACCTAGTTAGTCACCTGAAGATAAATCTGGTGTTCACCTTAGAAAGGGATGAAATCATCAGTGCCACTAAATTGGTCAAAACCCAACGCCAACGGTTGTTTAGATACCGGATCACATTGTACTACATTTTCTTAACGGATAGTATAAATTCGCTTAAATGTGCGCATACAAGTTTGTAATCTTTGATACAATGTGCAGGATGGCGCCGTTATACTAACCAACTAGCAAATGTGGGGTAGTAGGACGCGTGGGTACACAGGCATTGAAGCTCTACACACAACGTAAGTAATTGTTTACTCAAACCTATCAGGGTACATGAGAATGCGCAACAAGATTCAAACGCTTCTCACACGAGAAGTGGAGGCACAAACATTCATTACCCTCGCATAGCACTTTGTATGGCTTGGCGGTGACGTAGAAAGCCAAAAGGGTTCGTTTGTAAAAGGAATGTTGAGGGATTTTATTACAGTCCCCTTTGTAGTCCGGCCGTCTGAAATTTCTGACGTCGGCGCTACCTCAGTCGGGTCAAGAGGAACTTATACTGACATCTGGGTTAGCAAAGCAAGGGCCATATTGTTTGCCACATTTACACTGCTGATGTGACGAATCTATGTAGACGCGTAGAACATGCGGTTAAAGCTAACTTGTCCAGTGAAACTCCAGTTCCCATAGCGACTACTAGGTTTCACTCGACAGCCACCGGAGCAGTTAGCTGGAGCCGGTGAGAAACCAGTTCCCATAGCGACTACTAGGTTTCACTCGACAGCCACCGGAGCAGTTAGCTTGAGCCGGTGAGAAACCAGTTCCCATAGCGACTACTAGCTTTCACTCGACAGCCACCGGAGCAGTTAGCTGGAGCCGGTGAGAAACCAGTTCCCATAGCGACTACTAGGTTTCACTCGACAGCCACCGGAGCAGTTAGCTTGAGCCTGTATGAAACCAGTTCTCATAGCGACTACTAGGTTTCACTCGACAGCCACCGGAGCAGTTAGCTTGAGCCGGTGAGAAACCAGTTCCCATAGCGACTACTAGGTTTCACTCGACAGCCACCAGAGCAGTTAGCTGGAGCCGGTGAGAAACCAGTTCCCATAGCGACTACTAGGTTTCACTCGACAGCCACCAGAGCAGTTAGCTGGAGCCGGTGAGAAACCAGTTCCCATAGCGACTACTAGGTTTCACTCGACAGCCACCAGAGCAGTTAGCTGGAGCCGGTGAGAAACCAGTTCCCATAGCGACTACTAGGTTTCACTCGACAGCCACCGGAGCAGTTAGCTTGAGCCGGTGAGAAACCAGTTCGCATAGCGACTACTAGGTTTCACTCGACAGCCACCGGAGCAGTTAGCTTGAGCCAGTGAGAAACCAGTTCCCATAGCGACTACTAGGTTTCACTCGACAGCCACCGGAGCAGTTAGCTTGAGCCGGTGAGAAACCAGTTCCCATAGCGACTACTAGGTTTCACTCGACAGCCACCGGAGCAGTTAGCTTGAGCCGGTGAGAAACCAGTTCCCATAGCGACTACTAGGTTTCACTCGACAGCCACCGGAGCAGTTAGCTTGAGCCGGTGAGAAACCAGTTCCCATAGCGACTACTAGGTTTCACTCGACAGCCACCGGAGCAGTTAGCTTGAGCCGGTGAGAAACCAGTTCCCATAGCGACTACTAGGTTTCACTCGACAGCCACCGGAGCAGTTAGCTTGAGCCGGTGAGAAACCAGTTCCCATAGCGACTACTAGGTTTCACTCGACAGCCACCGGAGCAGTTAGCTGGAGCCGGTGAGAAACCAGTTCCCATAGCGACTACTAGGTTTCACTCGACAGCCACCGGAGTAGTTAGCTGGAGCCGGTGAGAAACCAGTTCCCATAGCGACTACTAGGTTTCACTCGACAGCCACCGGAGTAGTTAGCTGGAGCCGGTGAGAAACCAGTTCCCATAGCGACTACTAGGTTTCACTCGACAGCCACCAGAGCAGTTAGCTTGAGCCGGTGAGAAACCAGTTCCCATAGCGACTACTAGGTTTCACTCGACAGCCACCGGAGCAGTTAGCTGGAGCCGGTGAGAAACCAGTTCCCATAGCGACTACTAGGTTTCACTCGACAGCCACCGGAGCAGTTAGCTGGAGCCGGTGAGAAACCAGTTCCCATAGCGACTACTAGGTTTCACTCGACAGCCACCAGAGCAGTTAGCTGGAGCCGGTGAGAAACCAGTTCCCATAGCGACTACTAGGTTTCACTCGACAGCCACCGGAGCAGTTAGCTTGAGCCGGTGAGAAACCAGTTCGCATAGCGACTACTAGGTTTCACTCGACAGCCACCGGAGCAGTTAGCTTGAGCCAGTGAGAAACCAGTTCCCATAGCGACTACTAGGTTTCACTCGACAGCCACCGGAGCAGTTAGCTTGAGCCGGTGAGAAACCAGTTCCCATAGCGACTACTAGGTTTCACTCGACAGCCACCGGAGCAGTTAGCTTGAGCCGGTGAGAAACCAGTTCCCATAGCGACTACTAGGTTTCACTCGACAGCCACCGGAGCAGTTAGCTTGAGCCGGTGAGAAACCAGTTCCCATAGCGACTACTAGGTTTCACTCGACAGCCACCGGAGCAGTTAGCTTGAGCCGGTGAGAAACCAGTTCCCATAGCGACTACTAGGTTTCACTCGACAGCCACCGGAGCAGTTAGCTTGAGCCGGTGAGAAACCAGTTCCCATAGCGACTACTAGGTTTCACTCGACAGCCACCGGAGCAGTTAGCTGGAGCCGGTGAGAAACCAGTTCCCATAGCGACTACTAGGTTTCACTCGACAGCCACCGGAGTAGTTAGCTGGAGCCGGTGAGAAACCAGTTCCCATAGCGACTACTAGGTTTCACTCGACAGCCACCAGAGCAGTTAGCTTGAGCCGGTGAGAAACCAGTTCCCATAGCGACTACTAGGTTTCACTCGACAGCCACCGGAGCAGTTAGCTTGAGCCGGTGAGAAACCAGTTCCCATAGCGACTACTAGGTTTCACTCGACAGCCACCAGAGCAGTTAGCTTGAGCCGGTGAGAAACCAGTTCCCATAGCGACTACTAGGTTTCACTCGACAGCCACCGGAGCAGTTAGCCTGAGCCGGTGAGAAACCAGTTCCCATAGCGACTACTAGGTTTCACTCGACAGCCACCGGAGCAGTTAGCTTGAGCCGGTGAGAAACCAGTTCCCATAGCGACTACTAGGTTTCACTCGACAGCCACCGGAGCAGTTAGCTTGAGCCGGTGAGAAACCAGTTCCCATAGCGACTACTAGGTTTCACTCGACAGCCACCGGAGCAGTTAGCTTGAGCCGGTGAGAAACCAGTTCCCATAGCGACTACTAGGTTTCACTCGACAGCCACCGGAGCAGTTAGCTTGAGCCGGTGAGAAACCAGTTCCCACAGCGACTACTAGGTTTCACTCGACAGCCACCGGAGCAGTTAGATGGAGCCGGTGAGAAACCAGTTCCCACAGCGACTACTAGGTTTCACTCGACAGCCACCGGAGCAGTTAGCTGGAGCCGGTGAGAAACCAGTTCCCATAGCGACTACTAGGTTTCACTCGACAGCCACCGGAGCAGTTAGCTGGAGCCGGTGAGAAACCAGTTCCCATAGCGACTACTAGGTTTCACTCGACAGCCACCGGAGCAGTTAGCTGGAGCCGGTGAGAAACCAGTTCCCATAGCGACTACTAGGTTTCACTCGACAGCCACCGGAGCAGTTAGCTTGAGCCGGTGAGAAACCAGTTCCCATAGCGACTACTAGGTTTCACTCGACAGCCACCGGAGCAGTTAGCTTGAGCCGGTGAGAAACCAGTTCCCATAGCGACTACTAGGTTTCACTCGACAGCCACCGGAGCAGTTAGCTTGAGCCAGTGAGAAACCAGTTCCCATAGCGACTACTAGGTTTCACTCGACAGCCACCGGAGCAGTTAGCTTGAGCCAGTGAGAAACCAGTTCCCTTAGCGACTACTAGGTTTCACTCGACAGCCACCGGAGCAGTTAGCTTGAGCCGGTGAGAAACCAGTTCCCTTAGCGACTACTAGGTTTCACTCGACAGCCACCGGAGCAGTTAGCTTGAGCCGGTGAGAAACCAGTTCCCTTAGCGACTACTAGGTTTCACTCGACAGCCACCAGAGCAGTTACAGCCGCATCTATTGACAATACGGATTAAGCCCTGTGGCCGAGTGAATGATTATGGCGGTATTATTTAGGTTCTGCAACAAACGCAATGTATACGTCAGTCCTTTTCAAAATTATTATGTTTCTCTATTACCTATGTTTAGAATCACCACATATTTTGTTTGAATCACTTGTCATCATTATTATTACTATATTTCAGCGTAATATACTGTATTATACGCATACATTTGTGAAGTCATCAGCGTTGTGGTTGTGTTGTATTGTGTTTGTAAGATACCACTTTCTTCATTTAAATTTCCACGTATATTCGAGACACATACACTACGTTTATCAAGCGGACTGGGTTCGGACTGACTTCAGTACGCACCGAGTTCGGAACCCGTTTAGCAAGCATACTTCAATCCGGACTCCTCCTATTAGACCCTATCCCTGTTCTATTAAACCGGGCTAGATCGGCTTCTTAACAGAACTGAAATAAGCTCGAGCTGAGGTGTTTATCAGTCGAGCTCGGTGCGCACTAAGCTTGGCTCGCACCGTCAAGTGCGAGCTCAGTCCGCTTGATTATTTTGAATTTTAGCAATGTATTTACGGAATAATAGTAAACGCTATATACAACCAAGCACAGACAGAGGAAATATGAAACAATATGAATTTATGGTTTCATTTTACAAAATAAGTTCTGAATTCAAATTTGTTAGATACTAGTCCCTTGTTCCTAGACACTTCTCTTGTGTATGTCAGATTTCTTCACCGTGGAGTGACGAAATGATCGTATACGCGTACGTTGGAACAAGAGAACTTATAATAGATTGAAAACCGCAGCCTTATAAAATTAGTCTACGAATTAATTTCACTCGCATTGATCATGTGCTCTAAAAGCAGTAATCTGCATTACCGACCTCACGTTTTGCTACTACCAAGTCGCGGAGGTTTTAAGGAAAGGATGCGTGAATAAATTAGCAGCTAGATGGCGTTAAGAGCACGGAGTCCATTCATGTCACGTAGAGGGTCTCGAGGTATGACGTCACGCGACGAGAGAGTCACGTGGTCGGAGGGGTGATTGAACTCACTCAAAGAGCGCTGGGGCTGATTGCCACATATTGTCACTCGTTGCGCTAGTGTACCAACCACCTATAATATTATGCGTATTCCTTTTACATTGTTATGTAGTTAGTAATAGTTACTGTGTCTGCGGCAGCTGAGCGTGAGAATTTGTTTTTCTGCTCATATCTGTAAAAGATACGATCCCACGCTCTGCTGCCGCACGCTCTTAAAACGTGTCATGTATTAAAGAACGGAAATAGGGTTTGTTTCATAACCATTTTTTCCATTAATTTTAAAGTATATTGTAAATGTGAAAACTGAAGAAACTCGTCTGTTTTATACCTTAAAATACAAGCTAAATTATATGTATTTATATTTCATGAACGTTCGCAAAATTTTCAATAATTGGTAATTATTCTTTTGAAGAGTACGCTAGAACTTTCTCTCGTAGTCGCTCAAAGTATCTTTTTGTACACAATCATCTCCATTCATTATTAACCTTCCTATTTATTAAGTATTAATTCGCACTAGCTCCAGGGAACTCCACAGCACTAATTAGATAAGGTAGACGCTAATTTCTTACAGTTGTTTCTGTTTTGGCTTTTCGAGAAGACCGGTTGTTAGAAAACCTAAAAGCTCTTTCAGCAGTTGCAACAGTAAAGTTGAAATTAAAAGGGGATATACACCACTTTATGAATTCGCTTCGTTTCGTAATAAGCTTTGTGATCCAACTAATTAGCTTGAAAAAGGTTTAATTTTAACTTAAATTAATATTTAATGTTACATTATTACAAATGTTGTTTTAGATTATAAGGTTTCATGCTTCTGTAGATGCTTCAGTTTCCGAACTGACTATAGCCACAGACAACTAATTTGTTATAGCGTACAGACGTACACGATACCTTTATAGGCCGGACTCCGTAACAAAGAAGGTGTTGTCGTCACGGATGATGTAATAGCAAGTGACCTCACACCTTGTAATACCAACTTAAATGTAGACTACTAGGTACTCATTGCCTTACCAGAAGTAAACATGTATTGTTATTTCATAGGTTTGGTGGATATGGGCCCTGGATTAAATGCTTTTTTTCTCCCTCTTGGTATGTGTTTGCGGTTTAATTATGCAGGAATAAACTTAAGTTTTTTATCATCTAATTTATTATATTCACTTATAAATTAACAACTACTTAATTATGTTTGGGAAAATTTAAAGTAGTCCGTCCCATCATGCTAGGCATGAAGGTATAAAGAACGAACAGCTACGGACGACCTACCTTTGTCAATTGCTTTGTCTGTCTGCATATTTTCGTACCCTAAAGACACAGGGAACGCATATGACCATTCTGAAAGATCCCGAGTAATGTTTTCAGTGTCAATGTTTCTTGATATCGGTAATAAATTTTCATAAATAATATGGTAAATCAGCCGAACACGGGCGTCACATGTTATAGAAAAACTCCACCATGTTTCCCCTACGTGAACTCAACTCCTGTCAAACACGAAACGGCAATAAAGACAACAGAACATCAAATGACAAAGAAATACAAACACACAGAAGTCAAAGCTTTCTCGCTACAAGCGATCCCGTCTTGCCTATCAGCGTATTTTCACTCTGACAGGTATAGTGCGCGGATGAGCACTGCGTAAACGTCCACATATCACTACGCCGGCCAGAATAATTAGTTGTGACGACACAACCTTCTTTGTTACGGCGTCCGGCCTATACCTTTGTGTGTCTGTCTAAATGACATGCGCGGTGCAACTTGGGTTGTAACATCAAGGAGAACGGCGATGCCATTCATGATACGAGCCCTCCACGACTGCCACAAATCGACAGCACAGTATACTGCAATCGGCGAAAGATACAAGGTGTCGTCGTCACGGATTATGTAATAAACGATGCCAGGTTTCAAGCCATTTGCCCTCCTCCTTACCACCTCCACTCGATACTAGCTATAAGCGCTCGCGAGAAGGGATTGCAGGGACGGTTGCGGTAGACCGCAGACCCATTATGCCAGGTGTCATTGTTAAAAATAGCAATCTTTTGAAGTACTCTAGTTAAATGTTACATTTCCTCAATTACTTTTCAGATATATGGAATAATTACAAAAACAATTATTAAAAATTAACTTTGGGTTTTAAAAATAGCTTGAATATTAACGATGTTGGCTTTGTCTGAAAATTATTATGTCGACAAGACCATTGCTATAAAATTTACGGTTTTCAAGCTATTTTTAGAATTCGAAGCTAATTTTATATAATTTTTTTGTGATTATTCCATATATCTGAAAAGTAATTGAGAAATTGTAACATTTAACAACATCAAAAGATTGTTATTATTAAAAATGACACCTGGCATAATGGGTCTGCGGTCTACCTCTCTGCAATCCTTTCTCGCGAGCGCTCAGCTGGCACCGAGCGGGGGTGGTAAGGAGGAGGGGAAATGGCTTGGTACCTGGCATCGTTTATTACAAAATCCGTGACGACAACACCTTGTATCTTACGCCGATGCAGTATAACTGCCATCGTTTATTATATAATCCGTGACGACAACACCTTGTATCTTACGCCGATAGCAGTATACCTGCCATCGTTTATTATATAATCCGTGACGACAACACCTTGTATCTTACGCCGATAGCAGGATATATGAATGCATCCATTGAACAGCTTGCTCACGGTTCTTCCCTGAGACATTAGTGCGCGATGCGGCAAGGTCGTGCACGTACGTGGTACAAGTTTTTCATAATAGTAATGATAGGTCATCTTAACTATTATGAAAAAATACCTCAACTTGTAGTATTTTACTGACTCTTCACCTACCACTGTGCTAGCCAACAGCCCGAGTCATAGGCATAGGAACTGTGCGTTGCAAGGAAATTGGTCGAGTTTCACTACTGGCGTAGCGCCGTACAGTACACTATCATGTACTGTCACATATACAGGCCTACATGTTATCAGCGGCGAACTTATTCCTAATCGAGGTCACACTGATGTTATTTATGAAGTGGTGAAGTCTACTAAAAAATAAACACAACTAAGAATAAAGAAACGGGTTCTATGGTACACTCTCATCATCAGTAAAATATCGTTGCATGTAAAAATGATGGATGGTTCTTATAAAGAAAATTCACAACACTAACATAAATAGATACCGTGGTAACATTAGAAAAACTGCATTTTGTGGATTGTTATAATTTATTTCCAATAATGTAATATCAAAGAAAATGTATTAGTAATGGCATTTAAGTTCTACTTCACTCACTTTATAGAATAAAGTTTAATCCATTTGATATTGTTACGCGCTGGGTTCCGTTTAAACATCCTCCTAAGAACTTTTGCATGGTAGAATGTGTACGTAATATTTATTTTCCGACTGATGTAGATTATGGAGTGCAAACGAATAATTAAAATTCGGGTTACAATAAAGTTGAGCTGTTGCCGTTGAAACAATATACAAGACTCACGCGAGTCAACGGTCAAACGACATCAACCTGGATGACACTACCTCTATAACGCTACCGATAGTCTAAACTCAGAAGGTGTACTTGAATTAAAGACATTCTGATCGAAATACTTATATGATGAATATTGAAAAGGAGCAATGTGGAATATCCGACAAAAATACTTCAAATTTTTAAAGTAAACACCGCTGTAAGTCCCACGTGTCACAGTGACCGGGCGGGCGGGGGACAATGATAGGCTCAGTCCAGAGCGCTGCTGTTAGCTCTGACGTAACAGCAGTGTGACTGTATTATCGGTAACAGCAAGACTGGGGATCTCTGACGTCACTGCAGTGTGACTGTATTACCTGTAACAGAGAGACTAGGGCTCTCTGACGTAACAGCCGTGTGACTGTATTATCGGTAACAGAGAGACTAGGGCTCTCTGACGTAACAGCAGTGTGACTGTAGTATCGGTAAAAGAGAGACTAGGGCTCTCTGACGTAACAGCCGTGTGACTGTTTTATCGGTAACAGAGAGACTAGGGCTCTCTGACGTAACAGCAGTGTGACTGTATTATCGGTAAACAGCAAGACTGGGGCTCTCTGACGTCACTGCAGTGTGACTGTATTACCTGTAACAGAGAGACTGGGCCTCTCTGACGTAACAGCAGTGTGACTGTATTATGGTAAGAGAGGGACTGGGTCTCCCTGACGTCACTGCAGTGTGACTGTATTACCGGTAACAGAGAGACTGGGTCTCTCTGACGTCACTGCAGTGTGACTGTATTACCGGTAACAGAGAGACTGGGCCTCTCTGACGTAACAGCAGTGTGACTGTATTATGGTAAGAGAGGGACTGGGTCTCCCTGACGTCACTGCAGTGTGACTGTATTACCGGTAACAGAGAGACTGGGTCTCTCTGACGTCACTGCAGTGTGACTGTATTACCGGTAACAGAGAGACTGGGCCTCTCTAACGTAACAGCAGTGTGACTGTATTATGGTAAGAGAGAGACTGGGTCTCCCTGACGTCACTGCAGTGTGACTGTATTACCGGTAACAGAGAGACTGGGTGCTCTCTGACGTCACCAGCGACACGTTAGTCTTCATACACTACAAACTAAACGTCGGTTAAACTTCTAGTGTTCAATGGTGTGTTTATTGGCAAAGCTAACAGCCCCACACAAGATAAAACTATTACTTCAGAGGTTCTTTCACTAGATTCTACATAGTGTGGTGCGGGAAAAGTGAACGTTTACATACCGACTATGGAAGTCTTGACTTCGTTCTGCAGAGGACTCAGGTGCTCTCTCACGATTGTGAACAGACTGGGGGACCCACCTACAAACAAACACTAATTATAATATGATGTGACTTTACTTGGTGACACACTACCACCACTTGCACAAGAAACGCCGCTCGTAGGGCGTATTACTTACTCATTATATAAATGGTCCAAATTTGACGTGATTCTCACTAGATTATTTTCATAATTGATGAGTTAATCCTTCTTCTAAATCATTATTGTCAACAATATTCAATAATAACAACTAGTTTATAAATGTAATATCGGGGTGCATATTTTGTTATATTGTATTCTTCTAAATCATTATTGTCAACAATATACAACAATAACAACTAGTTATAAATGTAAAATCAGGGTGCATATTTTGTAATGTTGCTCATTGTTGTCAAATGAAGAATAGGGAATGTGCATGAATTTTCTACAGCTCTGAAAGTACGTGGAATATATTGTTATTCATCTAAGGACATCACAAACCTAATTTAAAAGTTTTAAAATTAACTCATTATACTTCTATACATGTTCAAAGATTTTTATTATCTATTTCCCGCACTATTATTTTTAAACGGTATGTGACGTCACAATCCATGAAAATCGCTGCTTGTATGAATGACTTTGCATATAACCTCCTTGGACTTTGCCACCGCCTCCTAGACGAAACAATCAAATTTTCAAGGTCATCAAGCTAACCTTGTAAAAATTGTTACTCAAGCCGTTGTCAAGTCTTTTTTATATGAATAACAACACCCAATATTTTCTGATATTCTATGAAAATAGGTTTGGTATTGTTTTTATAGTAATTTGGCTTCAAAATTAATTACTAGGCGTATTAGACATTAATTCGATTTTATATGATTTTGGATATGATAATTTCCAAATAAGCGTTATTTTATTTATCATTTTATGATTGGTTGATTGCTGATACATGGAAAGTGACGTATGCCCCGTTTTTCCCGCCATAAATATGTGTGAAACTTTCAGCACGTTTTTTTAATAAAACTTTATTCTATGTCATCGAAATAAAATATTTTTGTATTCAGGAAGTTAATCCTAATCTAGTAAAATGCTAAAAAAAAATGATGCATATTCCCCATTAGAAGACCGTAATTAACTCCGTATAGGGTAGGGTACAAGATCACTTTTGAAAATTATCTATAGGTTCCAACTGCTTTTCTTTTGTATGAGCGTTTGATAATCTGTAATATTATTTCTATTGATTTAAATCGTGTATATACTAAATAGCACAACACTTGTGGAGTAAGCTTTGGAATCATACAATTTATAAACATTCCACTAAATGTTGTTTGCGATACTTCTTCTGCGTTTATGTGTCTCGTCTTTGTGAATCCCTGTCCACTAGTCGCGCACAGATTGCGCTTGAAACAGGATTTGGAGACGCCGGAAAAATGTTCCAGATAAAGTAAATGTGACAGTAGAGTAGAGTGTGTTTATAATCCACCTTGTTCAGACTTGAGCCGGCCGCTTCTGTCAGTGAAGCGACATCACGCGATATGGCTGGGAAGTTATTTCAAACAAAAAGTGGAACTTCGTTTAGAAGAATAAAAGCAGAAACGGGAATGTAAGTAAAAATCCAATTATATAATACCAGTGAGCACGTTGACGGTATTGTATGCTGGCTGGCCAAGCCCCCCCCCCCCCCCCCCCCCGCCCCCCCCACCCCCCTCCATCATTAACCAAGCCCACGCAAGCCCACGCATTTCATATAATAATGCTAACGGACAAAACACGCCGTGGGTTTCACCAAGAATATAATATCAACTTACATCTCGAAAGAATCCGCTTGGAATAAAATCTTTCTCTCAGGGTTCGACCAAGGAGGTTATGTTATATAAAGCCTTGGGTTCGACATACAATAGACCTTTTTCACTAATTACGGCCTTCTAGATCATCAATGACAACAATGAAAAATGTTCCTCAACATAACTATCAAGGACCCTTAGATAGAGCGTATCACGGCTTCCTAGATCAATTCTGAAAATCATCTATTAGGTCCGTTAGGTTGGATTTCACGATGCAAACTCTTTGCTGAATTGTAAATAAACCCCACTCCATAGAATCGTGTAACAGAGCGCTTTGCTGACGCTAATAGCACCCTCTTTATACTGTGCTAATATGGCTAATGAGGCCGAGTTATCTTTATAAATCTCTGCAAGTTGGGAATCGCGAACATGTCATAGTCCAGGGCATGTTTCACGAATCTTTTCAATATTGCTTGTGTTTCATCATTTCGTAAAGCATAATAGCAAAGATAAGTATAATCTTTGATAACAGTACTCAGTATATCCTGTGTTTTATATATTTATGGCTGCATGTAAACTTTCGCGGATAAATGATATAACCCTTTAAATAGCTACCGCAGTTAAATTTCAACTTATAAATACTAAATTGACTATGTCCATTGCTATTTAAACGGGAAATATTAGTCTTACTTTTAAAACCTCACACAGCTTTTATTTTTCAATCTATAAGTTATCTCAAGAATGTTACTCGAAATTGAAAATCTGAAGGCATAGCGCTCTTGGTTTGATAAGAGCCGTACACATACAGACTGCATGCTTAATGTGCCTAACATTATAATCAGTATGGTTTTTATTTGCATTGTATTTTAATTTTTATTAGTAATTATGATTTAATAAACATAATCATTCAGTGTGTTGGGCTTAATAAACCACAGTACGATACATAGACTAACATTTTCGAGATGCAACATAAAAAATGAAAATTTCGTGCGTTTTTTATACGGAGAGTAACCATTCTTCTCATGTAACATTTTCAGTATTTACGTCCAGGTTTCCACCTTTTTAAAAGTCTTTTGTTTTAAATCCGTGGAGATATTTGCCAGGGAAAGTGTGGGCAGTCGTCGTTACGTGGGACGAGCTGCCTAAACAGCGTAAACACGGATTAGTAGGTTGCTTTAATAACACAAAACACATATTGTAGAAATACACTCTTTTATTACGAAATTCATTGTATTCTGTTCTTGGGCGGGAAAAGGAGGGGGTGGTGGGGGGTTCGTGCAACACGATTGGCCAACGTCCCGGCAGATCCCACGCTACCTATCGAAGTTCGTGCTAATGAAAAATGCTTCGAAGGTTTTCATCGTTTCTCAAAGAAAGTTTTTCTAAAGAAACCTGGACGGCGCTTACATCAGCCTTACGTTGTCACAGCGAGCCGACCATCCATCAGGGCGCGCTCTGCTGTCAGAGTAAGGCAACCCACTTTACAACGGCTTCTTAGGCGGTGTGGACGTTGGCGCATAATGCAGTTACGTTCACGTTAGAATATTAGGCGTTGTGTTGGCGTATACTACAGTAACGCTTACGTTCACGTTAGAATATTAGGCGTTGTGTTGGCGCATAATGCAGTTACGTTCACGTTAGAATATTAGGCGTTGTGTTGGCGTATACTACAGTAACGCTTACGTTCACGTTAGAATATTAGGCGTTGTGTTGGCGTATACTACAGTAACGCTTACGTTCACGTTTGAATATTAGGCGTTGTGTTAGCGTATAATACAGTAACGCTTACGTTCACGTTTGAATATTAGGCGTTATGTTGGCGTATACTACAGTAACGCTTACGTTCACGTTTGAATATTAGGCGTTGTGTTGGCGTATAATACAGTAACGCTTACGTTCACGTTAGAATATTAGGCGTTATGTTGGCGTATAATACAGTAGCGCTTACGTTCACGTTTGAATATTAGGCGTTATGTCGGCTATAATACAGTTACGTACATCTAAGCATATTAAACATTGTTATTTTATTGTAGGCGTTATTTTACCCAATTATTCTCGGAATTTCTTTCAGTATCCTAGACAATATGGTGAACTGAAATTATATCCAAAATTTCATTAGTATTGTCATATTTGTATTAATATGGAATTCTTGACCACTTAGTTTATCATTTACTTATACACGTCTCATACGTCATTGTTTCACTTTCTTAGAAACAAAGTAGACCACCGTTTAGTTGTTCACCCCATGCCAGGTTTTTACTCTACTGGGCTTTTTTTATGAAGTTTATTATGCATATATCTTAATTCCTAATTCCTAATTTAAAATTGAAATATATTCTATAGTATTGCTTTACTTATTTACTTATTTAATGTCTATCCTATTCAGTTATGAAAACTGATTTGCAAAGGAGGACGTTAAATGAAACTAGGCTATGCAAACAATTAATAATAATGAAATCATAAATAACAATAACAACACAAACAAAACAAACTACTGTACTATTCTATCTATATATATAAAAACGAATGTATGTGTATATGTCCCTTATACATTAATACACCATTCATCCGCTTGCGATGAAACTTTGGTGATTTGTTGTGCGCACGCCCGCGATGGTCTCTGGATGATAACAGCCCCCAGGGACCAGGGCCTTGATTCTCTATGGTCAACGATAAGGTGATCACCGGTTTTGGTCGTTATGAGAAGGCTGTGACCCAATCACAGCCATCCATTCGCCTTCCGTAACGACAGAAACCGGTGAGAAATTTACCACAGATTTAGAGAATCGGGCTCCAGGATGGTTGCCCCTCACCAGGGGCGGCTCGCGCGTAAGGGCACACGGGCCCGTTCCCTCCCTTTCCTACCGCCAACAATCACTCACATTAAAGTCCGAGTTGTGGACTTGTGATATATTTACATAAAATCGAAGTTTGTGTTTTCCAAATTCACATTCAAATAAAAGCGCGCTGGGTGCTTCTCCAGGCAGTGCCCGAAGTCTGCGACAGAGTGTGATAGTGATAGTGTGTAGTGCGGAGAGTGCTAAGCAGGCGACCAACAGCAACAACAACGAACTTTCGTGTGGCTTGCAGAAGATTTTACTACCTGGCGCATGCGCACTTTCATTTTTTCAAGAAAGTGTGAGGGGAACAACCCACAAAAGTAAAAGTTAACTTTAGGCAAGGTAGAGCCTGTATTTCACTGGCCCAATTGATTAGACAGTTGGTTGGACTGCTGTTATATCATTCAGTTTAACGCAATGCTGTTACCACGCGATCCGAGTGTGTGTGATTGTGTGCCGATTGTGTGCTGGCAGGTGGTTGTCTTTGTGTAGGCTTACATATTTAGTGCAGTGCGTGATTTATGTGGAGTTGACTTTGTGGTGTGTAAGTGACAGTAGTGTAGCCTCGTCAAATAATTATGGATATTGATAATATTCCGTGTTACACCAAAACAAAGTGAATGAGGTAAGAGACTTAAAAAATAAATACTTGAGTTACGAAGATCGACTGTTAGCGAAGACATTTAGGTCCAAAAGACCAGACTTGTGCATTAGTGAGGCTGTTCTGTTAGCTACACTACAGGTGCATAATGCATTCTTCTGTTTTAGATGCCTTTTGTTTGGCGGTGATTATACATGCGTAGGGACTCAGTAATCTTTGGTAGGGATTTGTCACTTATAGCCTACATAACCTCACATTAACACAGCTGTTGCTGTTGAGGTGGTTGTATTTATCAACTAGCCCAGTTGTCATAAGCAGGTAGTTTAGTTCTTAAGTTGGTCATACTGTTTAAATCTAGCCATGACTCGACGCGGGAGTCGGGTGTCCAATTTCAAACATTGTAGGTTTCTTTACGTGTTATTAAAAGTGTTCAGTAAATCTATACTCATCCTGAAGTATTGTGTACTTATTTTAGATAAGACATAACAGGATTGGTGTCGAAGATTTGAAACACGTAAGTGAGAAAACCAAGAAACATGGACTATCCAAAGTCCTTTGGACAATGAAATGAGTCTACCGTTGATAGGTAGGAATAATATCAGACAACAACAGCTGTCGGCTATAGAATTTCTGTTCGTAAACACAATGACACAGACGTTAAAATATTAGGTAAGTTTGCATGTGCTGTTATTTTATTAGGCCTATCGTCTGTATCTGTGTCAGTGTCTAAATGTAACTCTAAAATGCGACTAGCTACCCTTTTTAAATGTTAACTGATTTGTGCCCTACCTATTTCAAACCCCACGAGCCGCCACTGCCCCTCACCCCCCCTGAGACACCAACATGCAATAATGTTTTCCTAAACCATTCATCCGACTGAGGTAAAATTTTGGTGAGTTAGTGTATACATGGTTTCAGAATGATAACCCCCCCCCCCCTCCCCCTACCCACACTGAGACACCAACAGGCAATAATGCTTTTCTAAACCATTCCTTAACTATTCATCCGACTGCGATAAAATTTTGGTGAGTTCGTGTATGCACGCCAGCTGAGGTTTCTGAATAATTACAACCCCCTCCCAGCACCCCTCCCCCCACACCCACACTGAGACACCAACAGGCAATAATGCTTTTCTTAACCATTCCTAAACTATTCATCCGACTGCGATACAATTTTGGTGAGTTAGTGTATGCACGCCCGCTAAGGTTTCTGTGTGATAACAACCCCTCAAACCCCCCTCACCCCCCCCCCCCCACTCCCACTGAGCCACAAACATGCAATAATGCGTTCTATTATTATGCAGCCGATTGCAATAAAACTTTGGTGAGTTATTGTGCGCACACCCACGAAGGTTTCTGAATGAACACAACCGCCCCCCCCCCCCCTTTGTGTGCCATCAGTCGGAGAAATATATTGTGTGTCAAAAAGCACTTGAATAAACAGAATTAAAACATAAACACTTTATTTCTTTCAGTCGCATTGCAACGCATGCCGGGTTTGCTCGTATTAAATAATAAAAATCAAGAACAAGAGAAAATAATTGGGAAGTGAAATAAAATAAAATCAAGTGGAAATTCAACATAATTGTTCATAATATTGTAATATGTAATTTTGTTCAAGAAAATAAAATACTTTACAAATTTAATTTAATTTATTATATTGTCCCTAGTCCTAAATAATACTATAATGTAAGCACGCAT
The DNA here is from genome assembly GCA_945910005.1 of Isoperla grammatica. Classification (NCBI taxonomy): domain Eukaryota; kingdom Metazoa; phylum Arthropoda; class Insecta; order Plecoptera; family Perlodidae; genus Isoperla; species Isoperla grammatica. Next base: position 73,839,810 of record OX246738.1, read on the forward strand.
CTTATATAGCAAATATTACTACTGCCAGTAAGTAATAGGCACAATGTCAGTCACTTAGTCAACCTAGTCAGTATAACAAAATACATTAATTTTGGACCATTTTTCCAAAGTTATTAAGGTTTATTTTAAACATGAGTTTAACGAATTCAGTGTTATGATAAAGTATTTAGTTTCGGAAATGGTATATCTTAACATATACATAACTTTGTATTTAAGAAGAGTATCGCATTTCGCCATCAAAGTGCAGTTTTATCAAAGAGTGGAGCCCGCACAAAATAGTATGTGTCTATGAAGATTGCTTCACTGCAATGCAGAGCCTATCATAACACAGAGGGAGACCATGAATAGCGTAGAAACACTTTGCACGTCTGGCAGTTTTTATTTTCATACTGTAATGCTAATATTTTAAACTATCAGCTCTTGCGTCTTACTACTTCGGCGACTGCAGACCGGGTTAATCAGATTCCTTTAAAATCAATGACGGTGCTAAAGTCAATAATACAAAATGCGAAGATAATGCAAGTTATGTTGGTTATGTTGTGCGTATGTGTGTATGTGTGTGTGTGTATGCATTGCCATCCGTGGATCTCTACCAAACCTTGATCTTGAATTTGCAACAAATATGAATATTACATAGAATTAAAATAACTAATTGACCTGTTTGTTTACATATATTTTAGATAGATGTTGGATTTGTCAGTAATGTTCACATTATCTACACTTAAAATTGATTATGTTTTCTTTATGACAAATCTTTACAACGCCTGAAAAGTGTTTGATCATCTTTTGCGCTTTCTAATGTGCAACCGAGTCGTTCAAATTCTCTACAAATTTAAGTAGGCCTACGTCTATGCATTTATTTGGTTGCTCATACCATAGGTTTCCAATGTTTCATTGAATAAGTCACTTGAATTAGTCATGACAGTTTCTTTAGGGCCTGACCACATTGGTAGTTGGTGGTTGGGTGGTTGTGGGGTTGTTGGTTGATTGGTGGGGTGGAGGTGGAGACCAAAAGGTCTCCACCTCATTCAACATTTCGAATTGAGATCACAGTCTTCATCAGCTTCTGGTCCTCACACTCATAGAGAAGGGCTCGGTATTATCGAGTTCAACTTTTAAAGGAACTAAACCTGATGAAATGGTTAAAGCTGTGGTTGAAGTGTGGGATGGGCTGATTTGAGCAGCGTTGCCACAATAGCTCGCCGGTCGCGCGGAACACTTGGCCCCGCAAAGACTACTGATTAACAGACATATCTTCACTACATTTGGCAACATGCACTTGCTGTTCGATTCGGATCTATTGAAATTGAGGGTAATAAAGCGGTCTTCAGGGTGGGTTTCTAAGGGTCCCCTCGCCCCCCTGCTACCCGCCCGCGCCCATGGTCGAGCACGTGCTTTCCAGATTTGTGGCTTGTGGTTGGTATTATCAAATGAACCGGGCAGATAAGCTCAGCCCACCCAATAAAACAATGTCTGGTTTAGTGAACACGATATAGTGAGTAGTGACTTCCACTCGTGTTCCGAGAAGGTGTCGACGGAGTTGGAGGCCACTCTAGTTAACAACCCAGTCAGTCAGTCCCTAAATAAACTAACTAGCGTGTGAGTCGTTCCACAGCAATCTTGTAGATGGTGACGTCCTAAATGTCACTGACCAACCAAACGCTCGCATTTGAAAATGACACCCGCTGATTGGCTCCGACTCACTCACCAATGACGTCAGTATTCACAAAGCTGTCGTGGAACTACTTATTTCGTGGTAATTATGAAAGCCTACACATTGGGTTGGGAGGTTCAGCAATCAGCATGCCACTCCATTTTATACGTCTCCGTTGCCGGCTAGCCAAGCCTAACACAGCTAGTCTACTCTTCAACCAGCTAGCCAAGCCTAACACAGCTAGTCTACTCTTCAACCAGCTAGCCCAGCCTCACACAGCTAGTCTACTCTTCAACCAGCTAGCCAAGCCTAACACAGCTAGTCTACTCTTCAACCAGCTAGCCAAGCCTAACACAGCTAGTCTACTCTTCAACCAGCTAGCCAAGCCTAACACAGCTAGTCTACTCTTCAACCAGCTAGCCAAGCCTATAACACAGCTAGTCTACTCTTCAACCTCCTGAACTTCTTCGCCCTCTGCATCCGTGACTGAAGGTCTGTTTAACTGTAATCTCCAGCGCTTAGTTAAGTTGGTATCGGGCTCGGCTATTGTGTAAGCATGAGAATACTTAGGATGGGGCAACCTTAAACCCAGAGACAGCTGTTGGTCCGTATAAAACACAGTACAGAGAAGAGCGACAGTGGGCGAGTCCGATACCAACTTAACCCTGCCATCTAATTGAAACAGGTCAGGAACAGTGGGCGTGTCCAATGAGGCTTGTGCTATCTACTAAGCAGAAGACTACATTGACGAATGTGTGAAAGAACGCCAGGAAACTGTTGGTTCGTTGAATCAGCGTACATGGTAAGGATAGAGGTAACGAGTGGTGATAGGAATCTGAGGTCGGCATGCGACTACGTATGTCGGTGTTAGTATATGTACCTCACTATGTTCTCTACAGACGTTCACACTCAGGTTCATACACATTTTCAAGTGAAGGCACCGCGGGGTACACTGCTGAGTACTCTGCGACCAAGATCCCCTAGCGGGGCTCGTCGAGCTTGAGGTTTACTGAGCCTCCGCCAGGGGATTGACGGACCGTGCTCTGTGACCATATACTCGTGGTGCGGACGTGCCGCCATATTGCGTCGCGTTGTCCATCAAATTAAGTCCAAAACCAGCGTAAAATCAATATCGTGATGAAAAACATTCGAGATGCGGGCAAGATAGGCCGACTACTTGGGTGTGTTTAGGTAGACTCAGAGAGCGATAACACAAGGATGTGTGTGATTTATAAAGTGGGAGATGGGCTTGGTGATTTGGTCATATCTTCCTTCATACACTTGAGCGGGTTATGGGGGAAAGTGCTCCAGAAGAGATTAACGATATGCCTGCCAATGAGGACCCATTTTGACTAAAAGCTGGACATTATAGCCAGGAAAAGAATTGCTGATATCTTCGTATTACTCTGCGTTCTCTCATGGAAATAGCGGAAATGGAAACCAACGGTTTGTCTTTCTTGGAGAGTGTTACCTTATTGACAATGTGTTTAGTTGTTCGGCTAATTAAGTTTTATAATTGAGTAATATACTGGTGTTTCGTAATGTTTATTAGCATATACCAACAATAGAACACTCTGTTATGTGCGATGCAATTTTTGTCAGGAAAGTGTTCATTGTAAATATCAAGGATTTTAATGTAATTATATACATTAAAATACCAACCAAAAATGCAAAAAATTGCGAAAAGGGGCCAATCACAAAAGAGAGAGAGTAGAGTCGTAGACGATCTATTGTAACAAACAAAAACATGGCAAACTTACAAAAACACCCATTCCAAAAGAGACTTTTAAAATTGTGGCCAAGCTCATTATTTTATTGAATACAGCAATTAATGAAGTAAACAAATATATAAATGTTTACATTACTTAGTAATTGAGAAATAAATATATTAATAACAATAAAAATTCTAAATTAATGTATGAAACATTTTGAGGCGAGAAAAACAAAATAAACACACATCGTTAATAATTTTTAAAAAATTGACCGATGAGTGAAATTTGGATTTGGGTCATGTATGATATTGTGTACTATAAACCAAGTAAGGTAATATAGCTTATCAACCTAATAAATTTGAATTACTTGATGAAGCTCAAGATACATTTCGGGACCTCGAAAATCATCAAACTTAAGAACGTAAATTCATTGGATAAGCCTTTTATTATAAATTATGTGGGTTTATTTTGTGTTTCTCACCTCAAAATGTTTCATGAAATTAATTAAAGTTAATAATTAATTAATTTATTAATTATTAAAGTATTGTAAACACTCATGTATTTGCTTATTTCATTACTTGCTTTATTAAATAAAATAATTGGCTTGACCACCGCAATTCTATAGATATCAACACTTTAAGGGGTGTATGAAGAGTCAAGTGTCCAGTTAAGTGAGGATTTGTTGCTATGGAATTGTTGTATTTCATGTTTTTTTCCATAATAAGATCAAACTCTATAGCAATTCCATAAACAAATCACATACTTAGCTCGACTGTGCCTTCTGCCCTAAATGTTGAGCCTCTTTTGTTATAAGTGTTTTTGTAAGTGTGCTGTTTTTGGTTTGTTACAATTGATTTGCTACATTTTGGGCTTGGCCGTTTTATCTTGCAATTGTTCGCATTTTTGTCTGGTATATTAATGCTTTTTATTATTAAAAAAAAATGCAATGATGAAATTCAAATGGAGGTAATTGAATTACGTGATGTTAACAATTATATTAAATATGACTCTTTCCTCTCAAAGCTCACAACTCCATCATTAACAAGGAACAGCACGATATTCGAATACAACATTGTGTGTGACTCACTGTGAGTAAGCAGACACTACTGCAGGGCCACAGATAAGGCGGCAAACATGCGAGTTCATGTACATCTAGCCTCTAGGGTTCCAGAAAAACAGTCATTGGTATTTGGTACATCCAATGGCCACATAAGACTTACTTTATTTTACATTGTATAGTCATTGTTGATATAATTTTGTGACCACGGTGTTTTTGTATAATTTGTTGGTGTTTAAACATTTTTGATATCATTTTTTGGTGATTTTTAATCTTGTTATTAAAACTAATTATGTTGTTACATGGCCACTGTCCAAGATAGTTTTCTGAAACTTATCTCAGTTGTCTACAATGATGGCCAGAATGTTGTGACCCAAACGTATTTTTTTCCGTCGGGAACTTTTAGTCATAACTTATTATTATTATTATTATTATTATTATTATTATTATTTATTTTTCAGGTTGCATGTTGTCCAATTAAATAATTGTTTATGTAAAAGAATGCCCCGAGGTGAACAAAATTTATGCAAACTTTGGTTTGGGGCCCACTGACCGGCAAATAATTAGTCAGTTAACTGAAGCAAATTGTTTTTTTTAACGATCTTCACGGCTTAATAACTACCATACACAACATCCGATCGGGATGAAATTTAAAATGGATCGTACCGTGATAAAATCCCACCGATTAAAGAAAAGTTTCGTTTCCATCTTTTATGGTTTTGCGTCGGCAACATCGTGTTCAGTGCACTTCGATGCTTGCAGTAAGAGTGGCGTAGTGGAAGCGCTCGCATGGCTTTGCCTGGCGCTCTAGCGCGCCCCTACATAGACTTCATAATCACATTTTAGAATGTAATATTCATTCAAAAGTAAAAATTGGAAACGTAAAACAGAGTTTAAGAATTAATTTTAATAATGTACACATTATAGATATTTTGTAACCTTAATGGTGGGCTGAATGTCACACTGTATTTCCCACACCAGCCTGAGGTTCGCTCATACAAAACATTTACATATAGAGTCGAGTTAAAACTTAGAAAGAACTTCTTTAAAAATAACAACGACGTTGAATACGTAAACCTTATAAATATAACACAAATCCCAGCATCTCAAATGAACTCGAATGCACTTGGTATATTTAAGTGTAATCTGCAGCTTGACAGGCGCGTAGGCTCATGACCCACATAGAAAGGGAGACGACGCTAATGCGATCCATAAAAATCATTTGTTATCCGAGTTAATCAGATCGTCGGGACGCCCTCGCCTACGGAAAATTCCACGACTTTCCCCCCAAGGATGTCAGAAGCATCTTAGCCCAATGAAATCGTCCACGCTCGAATAAATTATAAGCTAGCACACTTTACGAGTAAATTATAAAGCGTTGTTGTCGGCGGTAGTGATTCCAGTGACGTAGACGTCTTGATTTCGGTACTGTGTCGTGTGTGTGTGTGTGCTCCACTTTCTTTGGAGTTTCAAAACAACTTTTATATTCACAGCGTCAGATCTTGGCGCATCGGCTCTTTTAGTAAACACAGTGATGACATGACGTCATTATAATTCATACACTGCGTAGTGGGGTATAAACTGTATAAACTGTGGCTCTAAGAATTCGTGAACTCTGCGATACTGCGTAGTGGGGTATAAATGGTATAAACTGTGGCTCTAAGAATTCGTAAACTCTGAGACACTGCGTAGTGGGGTATAAACGGTATAAACTGTGGCTCTAAGAACTCGGTAGCTCTGCGACACTGCGTAGTGGGGTATAAACGGTATAAACTGTGGCTCTAAGAACTCGGTAGCTCTGCGACACTGCGTAGTGGGGTATAAACGGTATAAACTGTGGCTCTAAGAACTCGGTAGCTCTGCGACACTGCGTAGTGGGGTATACACGGTATAAACTGTGGCTCTAAGAACTCGGTAGCTCTGCGACACTGCGTAGTGGGGTATAAACGGTATAAACTGTGGCTCTAAGAACTCGGTAGCTCTGCGACACTGCGTAGTGGGGTATAAACGGTATAAACTGTGGCTCTTAGAACTCGGTAGCTCTGCGACACTGCGTAGTGGGGTATAAACGGTATAAACTGTGGCTCTAAGAACTCGGTAACTCTGTAACACAGCGTAGTGGGGCATAAACGGTATAAAATGTGTCACTAAGAACTCGTAAAATCTGTGATAGTAGAGCCAGTCTGAGATTAAAAGACATTACGGGAGTATATTACCTTGAGTTCATTGACGGATTATGTGGAAGATGATATTTCCTTACATCGTTCTAATGAAATGCTATAGATGGTCCATATATTGCTACGTCACAGCTTTATTAACTGTGTGGGGTAAGAAGTGACATCTTGGTCTGTGCAACAACAGTCAACAGTCATTCCTGTTATGGTTGTTATAAATCATGAAACTCGCGATGGAAGGGATGTTTTATGTAGCTCATCTTGATTTTTATGTATGATTGAGTTTATAAACACGCTTGGTCGCATTTTACAAAAGCTTGTTTTTGAAATATCGCTATCTTAATATTTTATTATTTTCTAAATAACAGTAAATAACTAAAAATAGATATAAAATAACACCGTGGTAATCTAAAAGTAATTTGTTGATGCTTTCACATCCTACTCAAGATAAATACTAAGGATGTTAACTTGATCCCGATAGTAACTTAACATAATATGATTAAAGATAAAACGAACATAAACTTATATTTAAGTGTTTTTATTCTGTTTGTACTTTCATTTAATATAATAACAGAAAATAATTCAAAATTAACACGTGGATTTTTCCCTCCTTCCCATAGGTAACGTATGCTTCAAAAATAATAAATGCAATAATTTATTTACCGTAAGAAATGTTGTATCAATATAATGACTATATTTCAACATAAAAAATGAACGTGAAAAGTATCAGCTTCACATTTTGGTCATTAGTTCGTTTCTGGACCAATAAGGAGGTCGTTCCACAGCAACCTTGTGGATGCTGACGTCAGATGAGTGAGTCGGAGCCAATCAGCGGGTGGTTTGTTCAAATACTGACATTTGGTTGGCCAAGCATCACTTCATCTATGACGTCAGCATGCACAAGTTGCTGTAGAATGACTTTAATTACGACATCCGTTTTTTCTGGTCTCTACATAGTGGCTGTACCAACCCAGAAGATCGAGTGATATCAATCAAAGCATATCCACCGTATTATCCAATAAATTCCAATATTACATTCAGTCTTCAGAATTTCATTCATACCCAAATAAAACGGATTTAAGTCAAATTTTGTTCAAACCATGGGGTTTGATTGCGTAATATTATCTTCGAAGTAATATGAAATTTTTTTTTCAAAATAGAACCTTACACAACCACATAAACTTGTGGCAATCAAACAAGTAGATGCATAAAACCTGTGATGCATTCTGTTTGCAGACGGTGATGTTCTAGTTGTTTTCAAACTTTAAATATCTTCATAATGAATTAGGGTTTTAATGGTTTTTATTTCAAATAAAGTACCTACAATTTATAAATATTTACTTATCGACCTTCACAGCTAACTCTGTATATAGCGGAAGGTTCAGGCTTTTTGTACCTGTGTGTCACCAAATCAAATGTCACTGTAGATTTTAGATATGACTGACGTGTACAACTTAACAAAGAAGGCGATGGCTGAGTAGCCCTTTCAGTTTAGTGAATGGCAGAGTGTTAGTTAGGTTGGAACCAGGTATATACATTTTATTGTTGTTGTTGGCAATGTTGTAAGTGTAACAACAACGGATACACATTCTAATGAGCGTTTTCAAATAAAATGGTTTGTATAAATACAAATTACACTCAAGAAGACCACCAAATCCGTGGGATTTCAAGCATTGGCGGTTCTTTGAATAGTACTATTTGAGATGAGGCTTATTGTTAGTAAAATGTCTTGTTGGCGTGCAAGAGTTATTTTAAGAAAAGAGAGGGAACACTACCACAATATCGACGCTAAAATCCGCCCTGGGTCAGAGATTAAGCTTCCCGTCCGCCTGTTGTCAGTCAGTCAGTCAGTCAGTCAGTCAGTCAGTCAGTCAGTCAGTCAGTCAGTCAGTCAGTCAGTCAGTCAGTCAGTCAGTCAGTCAGTCAGTCAGTCAGTCAGTCAGTCAGTCAGTCAGTCAGTCAGTCAGTCAGTCAGTCAGTCAGTCAGTCAGTCAGTCAGTCAGTCAGTCAGTCAGTCAGTCAGTCAGTCAGTCAGTCAGTCAGTCAGTCAGTGTGTTGCTGTCTGTCTGTCTGTCTGTCTGTCTGTCTGTCTGTCTGTCTGTCTGTCTGTCTGTCTGTCTGTCTGTCTGTCTGTCTGTCTGTCTGTCTGTCTGTCTGTCTGTCTGTCTGTCTGTCTGTCTGTCTGTCTGTCTGTCTGTCTGTCTGTCTGTCTGTCTGTCTGTCTGTCTGTCTATCTGACCAGCAACAACACAGCGTGACGCGTACGAGCTATCCGTTTAGTTCATTTAGTTCACCCTTCTCTCAATGACAGCGCTGTAGCGCGGGCGACGCTCGCTAACTTTCAACATTTGCTTCAATGCAATTTGCTCATTTCTGTTTCCTACCAGTGGCAAGTATTGCACAAAGCGCTGGTTTGGAACTAGGTATATAGTACATAAATAAAATATTGTTTTTTAAATAGGATTGTTCCATTTAAATAAAATATAAAATAATAAAAACAACTATTGTATTGTCTACTTAGTCCCTCAGTCACAATCAGATGCCAGCGAAATTTAGATTAAAGTCAATTTTTGAAGTTTAAAAACACCCAGCCCGAATCAAGAATCGAACCCAGACCGTCTGCATTCGAAGCAGAAATAAACCCACATGACACAATGGCGATGACATGTTGCATAGGTACCAATTGAACGAAACGAGCACGAACGATGAAAGAAACGGAACTATAACCAGCACTAATTATAATAACACTAATTAGTGCAATGTAAAAAAAAAATATTTAATGAACAACTAACGGCTATATTAATGGACCCGTCACCAAGTACGAAACATGTTATACTTCCACCCTCTATCCCACCATTGTCTAATCTAATACAAATCTGACAGGAAATGTAACCTAATTGTATAATAAAAGGAATATTAAGGAGCCATATCAATAATCAACCTTCCCCGTCTTTACGTCCACTTGAACTAAGAACGCTTTGACATCCCCCCCCCCCCCCCCCCTTCCCACCACACTCTCAAACCATTCTCAACCACGTCACGGCAACTCACGCTCTGAATCAGGGATGGCCAAACTGCCTTCTTCATGAAACAACCTCAGTTCAAATTCATACATGGCTGCCCCAAACTATCGTCGTTATTTGGTCACCATAAATTATTAGAATATTGATACTTTCAGAACACCAAATACAAAAACGTAGATTGTCAGACTCAGGGATAACAAACCTCTATACGTAGACGACTGATAACATGTTCTTAAATTGGTTGTATTTATAAATTGATTAGCCTAGCACCAAAAACAAACAAAACAAATACATCCACTAGAGACCAGGCAATACTAATCACTGTTCTCTCGACTGCTGGTATGCAAACAGTAGGCTGGAATTGCTCTTGAAGAATGCCGATCACCATGGTATCTGGGTAATTTCAAGAGTCACAAATTATTCAAATACTTCAGTAATACATTATTTTTACAAATCAAAACGATCGTTTGCATTAGATAGGTTAGATTAGATACTTATATAATTTTAAGTTTCATGGCAGTTTCTTGCCATAGAGTGCTGACTGTTCCTTGCCACAGAGTGCTGGAAGTTTCTTAGTAGAGAGTGCTGGCAGTTCCTTGCCACAGATTGCAACATTGCACTCGTAATAGGAGCAAAACATGTTTTTATAATAATAGTTTATATTTATGTATCAGAATATAAAACTTTCAAGCTTTCATTTCGGTAAAGTTACTTGGAATTGCTTTATACTTGATACATGCGTCATCATAGAACAAGTTTTCACTGGTTATAATACAATTATATTGTGACGTACAAGACCGCTTCGTGCCCTTGGCCGCTACGTGACGGGTGGGCCGGTCACTTTATGGCTAGATCACGTGTTTTACGTGGTCTCTGCCAGTCCCAAAATTCATCGAAATCGGTCCACATGCGGCAGAGTTGTACTCGTCTAGATTATACTGCCCTTTTCTTCTTCTCTTCATAACGCGGTCTCTGCAGGTCCAGATGTTGTCAATGACCGTCCACAAATGGCCGAGTTGTGCTCGATCAAACGGTTTAAAACGCATATTCTAGAGCGCACGAGTTAGTTGTGCATCAGTCATCGCAACAGACAATGGGCAGTCAGACAACATGCCACATCATTACAACGCGAACATATTATCTATGCAAGCACGCCCGTACACTGGCAGCAGAGACAACGGGGTTATTCACCCCCCCCCCCCTCATCAACTACCAACGATCGTAATGACATAATTTCAAAAATCTCGGCGTAAAATAAAGTTACACTACGCGTAATTCGACTTACCAGGTTGTATAAACACAACGCGTACAATCATCTGTCCATTTCTAAATATGATTTCGTCGCATCAAATTCATTCAAACCATCATTCGATAATGAACATACATTATAGCTACCTTAATTACTCCCTTTGCATGACAACATTTTTTGTTATGTTTTAAGATAATGCTCCCGATAAATTATAGCAACGGTTTTGCGTTTACCCGCTCGATTTCAACGTAAACTCGTAATTTTGAATATTTTATATTCATCTCGATTAGCCTCGCTGTACGCAAACGGTGTAGAACTTCTAGATTTAGGTCACGTAAGTAGACAGTACATATGGACGTCGACAGGCATACCGAATTTGGATTTGATCCGTTAAGAAATAGAAGCATGCACCCCCCTCCCCCCCCCCCCCCCCAAAAAAATAGCGAAGGGGGGATCAGCCCAATTTCGATAGTGTGAGTGTGTTCGGCGTGCGTTAACTTTACGGTGTAGATAGCTATAGTAAAAAAATTAATTGTTGCTTTATTTGGGTAACGGGGACTATACTCCGTACTCCAGTTTCACTTCTACTGGTTTACCCATGTGTCGAATTTGTAAAAAATCCCTAGCACTTTGGTATATTGAGTTGTCTCGCTATATTTATCGTTAGCGTTGTCAGAATAGTCCTCGTTGTTCTCGTCACGTGTGACTAGCGTGCGTAATAATGAAATAGTATTTCCGCTTACGCGCGTAAGTTCATCAATGGTACCGTCATAATAATAGAGCAACATCTCAATGTTCTCGTTCATATCGGCAATTTGAGCTCTTATATAATACTTACGTATTTATCCTCAGTCATAAACATTTCGCGTAGGTATTGCAACAATAAGTTCATTATTTGAATTTATTTACAACAATGGTTTTAATTCGAATAATAATACAATACATCTCTGAACAGTGTCCCGATAACCTTGTTGCACGGCGGGTTGAAAACCAAGTACAATGCCGTGCGTAAGTTGTTCACTCAATCAAATATCTCCAAGTACTTAATTGTTTATTCTAAAGCTTCCCAACAATAAATAATAGTAATGTATTATTGCAAATTTACTCGTAGATTTATTTAAATTAAAAATAAAATTTTTTAATATCGTAGGTATTTAAAAAAATATTATTATTATTATTTAATTAAACTAACAATGCATTTTACGCATCGAATACGAGCAAGTATAGAACAATGACTAATACTTTAAGAAACCAGGAAAATAGTGCAGTATTACATATAGGATTGTGAGCATGTTATAAAGTTTAACCCCGAGCGGGATTCAAACCTCGTACACCTGGAAAGAGAGAACATACAGACAGATACACTGACACAGACCGCTCGGCCAATTGAGCGATGAGAATGTGTGGATATAGGAAGGCTATTGCAGCACGGCTCTCTTTTAATACGCCGTGACGTCACGGGTTGACGTTTTCCGTCAGTTTAAAAGGCTAACATATTTAAGAAAAGTCTTACCATTCTAGTTCAGTCGTGAAATTGTCATTAAGTCATAAAACAGTTTCTTTATGGAGCAAAATATATGTGACTGTTCAATCGGAAGCATAATTTTCCACCCTTTCGAGGCTCGTGATCGAGTCCCCGAACTACTTGGATAATCGCGACTCACATGGTCAAAACGTAGGTTCAAAGTACTTTATTGACATACCAAAAAGGGCTGTTCGATTTCAAAAGGGGACGTGTGGATGACTTCTTAAATGTGGCAAATAAACGTAAAACCCTTCGACGCTGACACATCGACATCGATAAGACGCCCCTACAGTTGTCCCAAGACTACCTTACACATGCTTTCGTCACAGGCAACGGTCTCGTAGCCAATCAGCGATCGGTGTTTGCGCGGGCGTGTCTCGGGTGGTTTGCTGGTTGGTTATAAAGTACAAACTTTTACTTGACAATGTAATGTTTCATCATTGATGAAGCCGCTTTTAAAACGAAGGAATCACAATGTGTGTATTTGTAGATTACAGTATTTGTGTAATCCAATATTGCGGAGATCTCTAGTCGTGTTTGCATTAACAGTTCCAACTATTTTCCGTATTCGACTCACCGCTTTTGTAGTAATGCTCCAACACGGTTTAATACAATATTACAATAACTAATCACAGTCTCAGACTATTCTTGTAACACTATTTCTTCTACTCAATCCTCGTCGTTGTATAGCAATCATTTATTTGATAAAACATGCATTATCAAATTATAGTTTTCATGTAACGTCACAGCAGCCATATTGGTAGCATGACATAAGCGTAACCCAGAAGATGAGCCGATGATTTTAAATTCCATAAAAGCATGTCACAAATTACTAAACAAATGTATTTTATTTTTAAAACATGCCTAATCTTATCCAAATTGAAGTGTTTTGTTTCTAAACTGTTTCTCCGTCCCGCATAGTTTTAAGGTTTGTGAAATCCATCAATAACATTCTGTTAAGATGAACCTGTTGAAAGCGGTTACATCAATACAGTCCAAACTGTCATAAAATGGAGCTCTCTCATTGGTCAGCTTTCCACAGGGCACGGTTGTTAGGGTCGCGGATTACCACATGCGAGAATCAATATGTCTCGCTTCACCTGTGACGTGAATAAATTATGTTTTGTAAATAAAATTACGAATGTTTACTGGGAGAACAACCCTTAACAATTCGCACCAAGATTTTATTGATGTACCTAACTCGACTGGAATGTCGGAGATGTAGTTTAGTTCAGTTAGTTTATTTTATTTTTACAAAAATTATACATAACGTAATAACTGTATTGCTATTCCCCAGTAAGAATAATCTTGAGGTGGGGCATACGTTCGAATACATTAAGTAGTTCAGAATAATGAGAAATTAAAGAAAAATACAGCAGTTTTCAGCGGAATAAAAGAAATAAAATAATAAATTACAATGAATAGTAACTTCCATGTATTATACAGTTTTACACTCACATGTTACGGTAGAACTAAGGCAAAACGAACATTGGATTAAAAAATCACAATCACGAGGCCCAACCATCAATTGTCGGCATCGTCAACGTAATCATAATCCGGTAATCGTGAAAGAATTAACAACCTTGGTTCTTGCAGCGCTGTTCGCCACTAAATCATAAATCATAATGCGGAAATCCGGATTGTAATCAGGAAATATGTTCATGATTCTACAATTTGCGATGCCGTTGATCCCGTACCCCATCGCCCAAGTAGCTGGCATTGGCTTTTCAACTGCATGAAGCTTGATATTAATGATATAGTAGTAATAACTTCTTCTTTGTGGAATGCAGCATGGCTATGCTGATTTTGTAAGCGACTGACGAACCAATAATAATTGGCGCGTATTTATTTCGCATTTTATTTTACGCACAAGGCATTACGGGACGTGGCTAGTAGTTCGGCTCCCACAACCTTGGGCTGGCGAGCTGACTGCAATGACAGCACACTCACCCGTCGTATTCTAACCAATTTTGGAAATACGCCGGTATGTACTCGATAATTGATTTAGCTGTTATGTAGGTGTAGGCAAGGACGTGGGACCAGTTTAATAAATAACGTAACAGTATAGCCTATACTGCAATACGACCGATCTAGGACTGTAGGCCAATGCGCATTTTGATTTTGAAAAGTATGTATTGTGGAGGGGCTATTTTGTTCGATTATGATTGCGATCAGGATCCCCATTACGTTTACAATGCGGACAATTGTGGTTGAGCCTTTACCTTACATAACATTAATGTTGCTACAAACACAATTAATAACTATAACTAAGACATAGAAATAGAATTAAGGGGAACAAATAACAAAATATGTAATAAATACAACTTTAGATGTACAAAATGCGATATATTTAGTGGCTAAAATACGTGCATGTGTGTGTACGAGTTAGATTGAGGTATAGCAATTATATGAACATACATAGACCTACTACAGAAACAAATATAAGTTCCACAGCAGCGCGTCTCTATCTATACTACTGTAAGAACCCAGACGACAAGGAGCTATGTGTTATTTTAACGTATCCGTCTAACAAAGTGTTGAGGTTGTGGTTTCTTTACGACCAGTGTGAGCAACTTAATGAACACAACTACTTCGAAACGATAAGTTGTCTACATAGTTATCTTCGCTGGCAAGTGTAAACTAGGTGAACTTCCTATAACACTAACTAACAAAGTATAAGTAGTGGGTGTAAGTATTAAGTAAGAAAGTGGCAAAACAAAGTAAGCTGGAACACACTTTTCGGTGAAACCTGAAACTGAATGAAAAATAATTATCCGCAATACCCGGCACCTCCACCAAGTCGGGATATTATCATGGTTTCTGAATTCCGAAGAAAATTAAATTATACCGTATTTTTCAAAATTATTTTAATCTCGGTCTAAATCTTCAATGTCAACTATGCACAACAATTCAAAATATAAAATCAAGGTTAATAGATGATAACATAATATGCAATGAACCTTGACATACCATTTGAAAACTAGTTTTTAATTGTTGTGAATTTTTGTCATTGAAGATGTAGTGGAGCGTTTAAGGGTCCTAGATTATTTTGAAAATTGTTCATGATGGAATACACGTTCTAGATTTGAATGTCTAATTATTTGGCTATCCCAACGTCACTTTCATTTTATTCAACCTGTTAGAGGAGAAAACGAAAACAAACAAATTGTTATGTGACGACTTCTATCCTCAAGTATAATTATTAAGTAGTGTTACATGCTGTTGTATTTTTTAACTAAATTCCTATTTGAGATTTTTGAGGTTATGTACGTGTCACGTTTGTAAACATATAAAGTCCTCAACTGTTAAACTGGTTGCCAATGTAATGTTATTAATAAAAAATGTAATGTTATTATTATTATTATTATTATAATTATTTTTATTATAAATATTATTATTGTTCCCCCTTGAAATCCTTAAGAGCCTCGACAACATCTTCAATTAGGCCTACGTCATCCTAAATTGTTGCGAGATCCGCCATAAAATTTAAAGGTATATTTATACAGGATCTGGGGAATCATGAATGACGAAGACGTGGTGTTTTCAAATACACACTATATAAAAAAAAAAGATTTACCACGAGCACATCTCCGCGCGCGAAAGCTTGCGCGCGCATCCGGGTCTAGTCTATTCGGGTTTTTAGGGGCGGCCGGTAGTGAATAGCAGCTAGCAGGTGTCAGTTGCTATCGGCAGTGGTCGGGAACACATCTCTCCTGCGCGCTTACGGCAGAGCTATACGGCCGGCCGTAGCCAGTAGGCTACGGCAAAACTACGTTCAGCCAATATTCAACTCATGGTTTCAAGATAACCAATACGCGCATCAAACATTGAATCACATAAATACTTTTGTCTAACCTTCCTCTACACGATGATGTGCACTATATTTGTCAAAAATTAATAGTTAATAAAATAATACCATTAAAGCAGAGCAATGTTAGTGGAAACCTTTCGATGATTTCTACGTTTTTTACGATCGCAATTTGTATGGTTTACAAGAAACCTGTCACAAATATAAAACTATCGTCGTCAAGGTATAACTGTCATTTTCTTGTGCCGCTTATAATATTGCTCTAGCTTGAATAGTTTCGGAAATAACGCAATGTAAGTGAAGCCATGTTTTGCCGCTACCGTTCACGCGCCGAGCGCGAGGAGCACGCGTTTATGCGCTTCACCTGCATTCCAATCGACTTTGACTCGCCCATTTTGGCCAAGGGAGATGTGGTGTTGGTCCACCACTTTAAACGAATATCGTTACAATTTGTAATTATATACTTATTTAACACAATACAAATACTTACACACTTAAATAAATCTAGTGTATGGAAAGTATTAAATAAATACAAAAAGTACACAGAACACGCACAATGAGTTGAATACTATTGAACGTACCCGGCGCCGCCACCAGCCTGACGATATCCGGGTATCCGAAGAAACAAGTACCACACAAACTGAAGCTAGGTTTATTATTATTATTATTCATAACCGGCTAATCTTCTTTATTATAGTTCACTTGTACAGATTGTTGTACCAAACGCTGCGACTAAATCATCTTGAGCTTATTATTAATACGGGTGTACTGTGTATGTTTTCTTTGTTATTTTAATTATTTGTGGTATTGATCTTTGATATTATTGTAATTAACGTTTTTTATGTAAGCAGTGTTTACATTTACATTTATTTATTTTACATTTAAAGGAACTCACTGGAAGTCACGCCCGTTACTTTTGAACTTGCAACATCTATATTATATTGTTTACAGTTTCATTAATGAACTGTCCACAGAGGATCACAAATGAGAATAGTTGAGCATTAAATTTTTATATTAATGTTGTTATTATTGTTATGTTACAAAGACAACATTTGTATTCCCACAAATATATGGTAAACGCTTGTGAGTGTTGAATACATGTTCATAAACGATTCATTTGTACTAAATTACATTTTGATCCAAGCTCTCCAAAACCTCTGGGAACCTCACACGAGTTGGTAAAATTAGTAAGCCTATTTTATAACATTGCTCCAAGAACTTATTTTATACTGTCAAAAACCAATTAATAGAAGTAAGGTAAAATGAGATTAAATAACTAGGCCTAACAATTTAATGGAATGAGATTAAACCATTACAAAATAGAGTATTTATAAAATATTTTAGTCTTAATATTAAACTTTTTGCTACAAGTAACAAAGTCGCATCACGTCGTACTAATCACACAATAAAGGTTTAAGAATTAAATTTATTCTTATCAAGGAGCAATTTAATGTTAATACATTTTCTCCCTCCGCAAAACTGAAACTGAAAACTACGAGCTGAAAGCTTGTCGCAATCTTGCAGTGAATGTGTAATGTGTATTTGTTATCAAGCAAAACAACCAAGAGGTCTTTTGGATCGTAACCAGGGTTTTTATTCTCTTGATAATGCAAGAGTGCTCCCCGGCAATAAATAAAAAATAAGTCAATTTTGTTGCCAAGAACGGGGATTGGGTGAATAAACATAGAGCATGAATGTAACTGATAAGCAAAAACACACTAAATTACCAATTGTTACGAGGAGTTGCGTTGTAAGCGTCGGCCTCAGAATCACAGACACTTTGGCGACGTACAACTAAACTCATTCTAACCGAATCACGTATACAAACCCCTGACGTTATAAATATGGTGATTTCTAACGTGATAGTTGAAAGAATGCTGGACGGAAAAGTATTGGTAAACAATTATTCTCCTAAGTTAACGATAACAATAGTTGACAGGTTTTATATTCATTGTTTTACTGTTACAACAGCAAATACCGCGTAGGAATCACTTTTTTAATACCTTACAAATTACAATGTTCTCAAGATACCATTAAAAAAAAAATATTATTCGCATGTAGCCTATCCGGCGCCGCCACCAAGCCTGGAGTTTATTAATCTGAAGACAAATATTGCGTTAAACAACCACCACAGAAACTGAAATTAGGTTAGCGTGGTACACTGCATGGTATAAAGACGTTCAACACCAACCTTGTGGATGCTAACGTCACAGATGAGTGAAGCTTGGCCAACCAAATGTAAGTATTTTGATAAGCCTGCCTCTGATTACCTCCGACACGCCCATCTATGACGTCATAATTTACAAAATTGTTCTGGAACCACTTAAGTGTTTCATATCCTTGCAGTGTAACTCAAAGACATGCTTTACGAACAAATCAATCAGTTATAAACGAAAAATATCTAATTTTACGTTATTTTTATTGTATTAATGAAACTAGACACAACCGAACTGAAAACAAGTGAATCATCACTCGGATTGGGCTGCCCAGAGTCGATGAAGAAGTTTCTCTGCACTGAATGCGCACAGGTGCGTATATTGTAGGCTTACTGTGTATTGTTGTTCTAGTTGTAGATTTGCACTCAGTGCGGTCCAGTGCAGTCATTGGAAAACGGCATAATATAAATTTAGCATTGCTATATGTGTCTTCCCACTTTACGCACTCGAAAAATATGTCGTACCCACAACGTGTTAGTTCAGAAAAACTTCGAAGGACCAACGTTTGAGCATCAATGTAGGCCTATATTATGAATTTATAACAGTCTCCTGCGGTTAGATCATCGTGAATGAATTGAAATTGAATTGGTTTGACTATAGATTTCCATTAACTAACTCTTGCCTGGTATGTTCAGTGAAGCCTGCGAAGGTTTAAAGGCCGACGCCTACGCATAGACACGCAAAGTGTTTAAGATAATTATTAATGGCCGGTGAATTATCTGCCATTATCTGGTTATATTTACGTGAGGCAGCTTCAACGCCATCTATCGCTTCATCTATGGACGGATGTGCTTAGCAACGCCATATTATACGGTATCAAACGTCGTGGACTCGCGACCTCTTAGCCGCTACTCCCTAGGCTAGAAGCTTTTATAATTTACAGAGAGGGGACAAGATTTTATGGATAAATACATAAGCTTCTCCCTTTTTTAAATTGTATTACTTAAATGTGAAATTAGAATTTTTATTTGATGTTTGCCGAGTTATTTAAATTAAACTTTTAGAAGGAAATTAACACCTGAGGTTATAAGTAACAACTTAATGGTAACGTTTTAGTTCAGAAAAACTTGGAAGGACCAACGTTTGAGCATCATAATGTATATTATGAATTTATAACAGTCTCCTGAGGTTAGGGCGCAGGATCTTATCTTCATACGGAAGTAGTTTGAATCCTGTAAGAAGTTTTTTTATCTCGTCTCGTCTAGAAAACCTGATTGCAAGAATAGAGATGAAAAGCAACGAGGGCCATCATCGTCAATGAATTTATAAATACATTAAAGTATATTGTCGCTTCTCGTAACGCGAAAAATGTGTGATGAGAAATCGAATCATCCTCTCGTTTTTCGTTTATAAGTTCCTAATGACACGAGACAGTGACGACATACGACACGACGTGAACACACGGGCGCGTGAGGCCGTCCCACGAGACAGTGACGTCATACGACACGACGTGAACTCACGGGCGCGTGAGGCCGTCCCACGAGACAGTGACGTCATACGACACGACGTGAACACACGGGCGCGTGAGGCCGTCCCACGAGACAGTGACGTCATACGACACGACGTGAACACACGGGCGCGTGAGGCCGTCCCACGAGACAGTGACGTCATACGACACGACGTGAACACACGGGCGCGTGAGGCCGTCCGACGAGGCAGTGACGTCATACGACACGACGTGAACACACGGGCGCGTGAGGCCGTCCCACGAGACAGTGACGTCATACGACACGACGTGAACACACGGGCGCGTGAGGCCGTCCCACGAGACAGTGACGTCATACGACACGACGTGAACACACGGGCGCGTGAGGCCGTCCCACGAGACAGTGACGTCATACGACACGACGTGAACACACGGGCGCGTGAGGCCGTCCCACGAGACAGTGACGTCATACGACACGACGTGAACACACGGGCGCGTGAGGCCGTCCCACGAGACAGTGACGTCATACGACACGACGTGAACACACGGGCGCGTGAGGCCGTCCCACGAGACAGTGACGTCATACGACACGACGTGAACACACGGGCGCGTGAGGCCGTCCCACGAGACAGTGACGTCATACGACACGACGTGAACACACGGGCGCGTGAGGCCGTCCCACGAGAAACGACAGCAAACTAACAACTTGTTTTTATTTATTTTATTTTTATTGTAATTAAGGCCAGAGTAGGGCACAATTGCCTCTTAAGCCTGAAGAGTGACGATTGATGAATGATAATGAGGAAGGGAGGAGGGGAAGCTTAGTACCGGCACGTAGCCTACTTCTGTCGAAAAGTACCAAGGGGACCATCAGCTTTACGTCCCATCCGAAAGAACAGTATAACTTTGACCAGTCATATAGGTTCCTCCACTAGCAGTTGATGTGAAGAACGAAGCTGTTACACAAGCTTTCGAACCCTCCAATCTGCTCTTACCAACGGTAACTAGTGTTTCAGAGTAGAGCAGTAACCCATCCACCTCCTGACCTAGCCCAAGGTTGCTTAACTTCGGTGTTCGTATGGGAACCGGCTAAGCAACCGCGGCTAAACCGTTGGCTTCATTAATTATCACACGTGTACAAGTATAATGGTATTACAGTGAGGAACGACAGCAAGCTCATTAGTTATGCACACGTGTACGGGTAATGGTATTACAGTGAGGAACGACAGCAAGCTCATTAGTTATACACACGTGTACAGGTATAATGGTATTACCGTGAGGATCGACACAGCAAGCTCATTAGTTATGCGCACGTGTACAGGTATAATGGTATAACCGTTAGGAACGACAGCAAGCTCATTACTAAGGCACACGTGTACAGGTATAATGGTATTACAGTGAGGAACGACAGCAAGCTCATTAGTTATGCACACGTGTACGGGTATAATGGTATTACAGTGAGGAACGACAGCAAGTTCATTAGTTATACACACGTGTACAGGTATAATGGTATTACAGTGAGGATCGACAGCAAGCTCATTAGTTATACACACGTGTACAGGTATAATGGTATTACAGTGAGGAACGACAGCAAGCTCATTAGTTATACACACGTGTACAGGTATAATGGTATTACAGTGAGGAATGACAGCAAGTTCATTAGTTATACACACGTGTACAGGTATAATGGTATTACAGTGAGGATCGACAGCAAGTTCATTAGTTATACACACGTGTACAGGTATAATGGTATTACAGTGAGGATCGACAGCAAGCTCATTAGTTATACACACGTGTACAGGTATAATGGTATTACAGTGAAGATCGACAGCAAGCTCATTAGTTATACACACGTGTACAGGTATAATGGTATTACAGTGAGGAACGACAGCAAGTTCATTAGTTACGCACACGGTTATTAAAGTACGTTTGTTCAATATTTTTCCGATGACTTATTTAGTAGGTGACACAATTATTCTTGATCGTTTTTTGGATAAGTCGGTACAATGTAAAAACTAGGCATAGAACTCAATTGGCCTCGGAAATCATCACAAGCTGTTAGTCCCAACAACAAAGCAAATTCGTTGTAAGAAAGGAAGTTTTTTTAAAAACTTACATCACATTATTTTCTTTCGTAAGTTCAGACTAAAAATACGCTCACAAAGGATTCGAGAAACTGTGCTTACAACATAACACTTAAGAATTAACAATGAAGAGTGAAAATAACAAATTTATTCTAAGCAGCTTATGGTTTATTTCAGTTGTCTCTTGGCCCAATGAATGGCGAGAGTATGGAGTTCTGTACTAGACTGTACTGGTTCTGTTTTTTGCTTGCAGTTTGTTATTTGCTCGGCGGTTTATATTGGGGAGTAGGTAGGGACAAAATAATTTTAAAGCTAGTTCGGTAACTTTTGGTTAGTACATTTTAGAGAGGCCGCTCAAATGACAATGGCGTCAGCGCGTTGAGATACTCAAACATTTTACCGTCGAATGACAAAGTACTTGAAAAGTAAAACAAGTAGGAGAGATAATAGAGGGTTGAATGAGAAAGGGAAGAGATTATTTTTATAGATTTTGAAGCATTGATCATTATTAAAAGTAATAATAGAAGAGGAAAATACATGTATCAAATATAAGAATATAATAATAATAATAATAATAATAATAATAATAATAATAATAATAAAAATAATAATAATAAAAATAATTTTAATAACCATCATCATCATTATAATTTATATAAATAAATCTACAAAAAAAAAGAAAAAAAAATAGATAAGTTACATATAATGAACACTACATGTGTTGCACATGTTGAACATACAATATGTTACATATTAATAATATAGAACAAGATTGGAATATCCAAAATAAAATGAGTAGACAAGGATAATTGTTGGGAAATTATGATCAAAGGAAGAGGAGTGGAAATATTAAACAGAGATATATAGATATAACCAACGCGAAATTTTAGTTAACATCATGACCACATGTAGATGAGGTAGGTATATAACATTATATCTAACTTGCTTGTTAGCAATGGCAATACTCTCCGGTTGGAGACGCAAATCAAATATTCTGGCACCGAAAGACAATACTAACAAAACTATCTATCATAGTCGCTCGTTTAGTCGTTTTATTTTAATATCGGAAAACGTATGCGTTTTAAGCTCAAAGAGATAAATGGGAATGAAATCAGTATTTAAAACTGTGACTTAACGTATCGGGTAATGATCAAATGCAGACGAGAACGTGTTTTGTTTATGTTGAAACTACAAATAAATAATGCAATATGTGATTTCTCCGTTGCACACGTAACGCCGGGACGTTCGTTATAATTGTGTTTTGTGTCTTTAAGATACATATATACATTTTACTAGCTTAATGGCCAGATATATAATTAATTCACGATCGCAGACTTTAAATACGCATCCTAGCGGGAGAACTTGTCCCTAGAGCCAAGGAGTACTAACGTAGCGCGCGCATTGTCTAGGTTTGTGCGGATTGGCCGATATAGCAATTGTTTGTAAACAAAGACAACCAAAACTTTCCATTGTTGCTGTCATGATAGATGGTGACGTCAAGATAATTCGTCCTTGAGAGAGCGAATAAAAAAATAAGTTCGTTAGTAACCAGTAGATTATTAGTAATATTAATAACTGTAGCTGGATTTCCTGAGCAATATCAGGAAACCGGAATAGTCTAGCATGCGTTCCATCATTTTAAGGTTTAAGATTTATTTGGTCTCTAACCGTGTTTAAAATGGCATTTAATTATTCGTCGACTGTATTAGCGACCCTTGAAATAACATGTCCATTGATAAACACCGCTTGACGATGCACTTACTATGAGTTGACTGTATTAGCGACCCTTGACATAACATGTCCACTGATTAACACTGCTTGACGATGCACTTGTTATGAGTTGACTGTATTAGCGACCCTTGACATAACATGTTTACTGATAAACAACGCTAGACGATGCACTTGTTATGAGTCGACTGTATTAGCGACCCATGACATAACATGTCCACTGATAAACACCGCTTGACGATGCACTTGTTATGAGTCGACTGTATTAGCGACCCTTGACATAACATGTCCACTGATAAACACCGCTTGACGATGCACTTGTTATGAGTTGACTGTATTAGCGACCCTTGACATAACATGTCCACTGATAAACACCGCTTGACGATGCACTTGTAATGAGTCGACTGTATTAGCGACCCTTGACATAACATGTCCACTGATAAACACCGCTTGACGATGCACTTGTTATGAGTTGACTGTATTAGCGACCCTTGACATAACATGTCCACTGATAAACACAGCTTGACGATGCACTTGTTATGAGTTGACTGTATTAGCGACCCTTGACATAACATGTCCACTGATAAAAACTGCTTGACGATGCACTTGTTATGAGTTGACTGTATTAGCGACCCTTGACATAACATGTCCACTGATAAACACCGCTTGACGATGCACTTGTTATGAGTCGACTGTATTAGCGACCCTTGACATAACATGTCCACTGATAAACACTGCTTGACGATGCACTTGTTATGAGTCGACTGTATTAGCGACCCTTGACATAAAATGTCCACTGATACACACTGCTTGACGATGCACTTGTTATGAGTCGACTGTATTAGCGACCCTTGACATAACATGTCCACTGATAAACACTGCTTGACGATGCACTTGTTATGAGTCGGCTGTATTAGCGACCCTTGACATAAAATGTCCACTGATAAACACCGCTTGACGATGCACTTGTTATGAGTCGACTGTATTAGCGACCCTTGACATAACATGTCCACTGATAAACACTGCTTGACGATGCACTTGTTATGAGTCGACTGTATTAGCGACCCTTGACATAAAATGTCCACTGATAAACACCGCTTGACGATGCACTTGTTATGAGTCGACTGTATTAGCGACCCTTGACATAACATGTCCACTGATAAACACTGCTTGACGATGCACTTGTTATGAGTCGACTGTATTAGCGACCCTTGACATAACATGTCCACTGATAAACACTGCTTGACGATGCACTTGTTATGAGTTGACTGTATTAGCGACCCTTGACATAACATGTTTACTGATAAACACCGCTTGACGATGCACTTGTTATGAGTCGACTGTATTAGCGACCCTTGACATAACATGTCCACTGATAAACACAGCTTGACGATGCACTTGTTATGAGTTGACTGTATTAGCGACCCTTGACATAACATGTCCACAGATAAACACCGCTTGACGATGCACTTGTTATGAGTTGACGGTATTAGCGACCCTTGACATAACATGTCCACTGATAAACACCGCTTGACAATGCACTTGTTATGAGTCGACTGTATTAGCGACCCTTGACATAACATGTCCACTGATAAACACAGCTTGACGATGCACTTGTTATGAGTCGACTGTATTAGCGACCCTTGACATAACATGTCCACTGATAAACACAGCTTGACGATGCACTTGTTATGAGTTGACTGTATTAGCTACCCTTGACATAACATGTCCACTGATAAACACTGCTTGACGATGCACTTGTTATGAGTCGACTGTATTAGCTACCCTTGACATAACATGTCCACTGATAAACACCGCTTGACGATGCACTTGTTATGAGTTGACTGTATTAGCGACCCTTGACATAACATGTCCACTGATAAACACCGCTTGACGATGCACTTGTTATGAGTTGACTGTATTAGCGACCCTTGACATAACATGTCCACTGATAAACACCGCTTGACGATGCACTTGTTATGAGTTTACTGTATTAGCGACCCTTGACATAACATGTCCACTGATAAACACCGCTTGACGATGCACTTGTTATGAGTCGACTGTATTAGCGACCCTTGACATAACATGTCCACTGATAAACACCGCTTGACGATGCACTTGTTATGAGTCGACTGTATTAGCGACCCTTGACATAACATGTCCACTGATAAACACCGCTTGACGATGCACTTGTTATGAGTTTACTGTATTAGCGACCCTTGACATAACATGTCCACTGATAAACACCGCTTAACGATGCACTTGTTATGAGTCGACTGTATTAGCGACCCTTGACATAACATGTCCACTGATAAACACCGCTTGACGATGCACTTGTTATGAGTCGACTGTATTAGCGACCCTTTACATAACATGTCCACTGATAAAGCCAGCTTGACGATGCACTTGTTATGAGTTGACTGTATTAGCGACCCTTGACATAACATGTCCACTGATAAACACCGGTTGACGATGCACTTGTTATGAGTTTACTGTATTAGCTACCCTTGACATATCATGTTCACTGATAAACATTGCTTGACGATGCACTTGTTATGAGTTGACTGTATTAGCGACCCTTGACATAACATGTCCACTGATAAACACCGGTTGACGATGCACTTGTTATGAGTTTACTGTATTAGCTACCCTTGACATAACATGTCCACTGATAAACACTGCTTGACGATGCACTTGTTATGAGTTGACTGTATTAGCGACCCTTGACATAACATGTCCACTGATAAACACTGCTTGACAATGCTCTTGTTATGAGTTGACTGTATTAGCGACCCTTGACATAACATGTCCACTGATAAACATTGCTTGATGATGCACTTGTTATGAGTTGACTGTATTAGCGACCCTTGACATAACATGTCCACTGATAAACACCGCTTGACGATGCACTTGTTATGAGTCGACTGTATTAGCGACCCTTGACATAACATGTCCACTGATAAACACTGCTTGACAATGCTCTTGTTATGAGTTGACTGTATTAGCGAACCTTGACATAACATGTCCACTGATAAACATTGCTTGATGATGCACTTGTTATGAGTTGACTGTATTAGCGACCCTTGACATAACATGTCCACTGATAAACATTGCTTGATGATGCACTTGTTATGAGTTGACTGTATTAGCGACCCTTGACATAACATGTCCACTGATAAACACTGCTTGACGATGCACTTGTTATGAGTCGACTGTATTAGCTACCCTTGACATAACATGTCCACTGATAAACACCGCAATTGACGATGCACTTGTTATGAGTTGACTGTATTAGCGACCCTTGACATAACATGTCCACTGATAAACACCGCTTGGCGATGCACTTGTTATGAGTTGACTGTATTAGCGACCCTTGACATAACATGTCCACTGATAAACACCGCTTGACGATGCACTTGTTATGAGTTGACTGTATTAGCGACCCTTGACATAACATGTCCACTGATAAACACCGCTTGACGATGCACATGTTATGAGTTGACTGTATTAGCGACCCTTGACATAACATGTCCACTGATAAACACCGCTTGACGATGCACATGTTATGAGTTGACTGTATTAGCTACCCTTGACATAACATGTCCACTGATAAACACCGCTTGACGATGCACATGTTATGAGTTGACTGTATTAGCGACCCTTGACATAACATGTCCACTGATAAACACCGCTTGACGATGCACTTGTTATGAGTCGACTGTATTAGCGACCCTTGACATAACATGTTTACTGATAAACACCGCTTGACGATGCACTTGTTATAAGTTGACTGTATTAGCGACCCTTGACATAACATGTTTACTGATAAACACCGCTTGACGATGCACTTGTTATGAGTTGACTGTATTAGCGACCCTTGACATAACATGTCCACTGATAAACACAGCTTGACGATGCACTTGTTATGAGTTGACTGTATTAGCGACCCTTGACATAACATGTCCACTGATAAACACTGCTTGACGATGCACTTGTTATGAGTTGACTGTATTAGCGACCCTTGACATAACATGTCCACTGATAAACACCGCTTGACGATGCACTTGTTATGAGTCGACTGTATTAGCGACCCTTGACATAACATGTCCACTGATAAACACCGCTTGACGATGCACTTGTTATGAGTCGACTGTATTAGCGACCCTTGACATAACATGTCCACTGATAAACACTGCTTGACGATGCACTTGTTATGAGTCGACTGTATTAGCGACCCTTGACATAACATGTCCACTGATAAACACTGCTTGACGATGCACTTGTTATGAGTTGACTGTATTAGCGACCCTTGACATAACATGTCCACTGATAAACACTGCTTGACGATGCACTTGTTATGAGTTGACTGTATTAGCGACCCTTGACATAACATGTCCACTGATAAACACCGCTTGGCGATGCACTTGTTATGAGTTGACTGTATTAGCGACCCTTGACATAACATGTCCACTGATAAACACTGCTTGACGATGCACTTGTTATGAGTTGACTGTATTAGCGACCCTTGACATAACATGTCCACTGATAAACACTGCTTGACGATGCACTTGTTATGAGTTGACTGTATTAGCGACCCTTGACATAACATGTCCACTGATAAACACCGCTTGGTGATGCACTTGTTATGAGTTGACTGTATAAGCGACCCTTGACATAACATGTCCACTGATAAACACTGCTTGACGATGCACTTGTTATGAGTTGACTGTATTAGCGACCCTTGACATAACATGTCCACTGATAACACCGCTTGGCGATGCACTTGTTATGAGTTGACTGTATAAGCGACCCTTGACATAACATGTCCACTGAACAACACTGCTTGACGATGCACTTGTTATGAGTTGACTGTATTAGCGACCCTTGACATAACATGTCCACTGATAAACACCGCTTGGCGATGCACTTGTTATGAGTTGACTGTATTAGCGACCCTTGACATAACATGTCCACTGATAAACACCGCTTGACGATGCACTTGTTATGAGTCGACTGTATTAGCGACCCTTGACATAACATGTCCACTGATAAACACCGCTTGACGATGCACTTGTTATGAGTTGACTGTATTACCGACCCTTGACTTGCCATGTCCACTGATAAACACCGCTTGACGATGCACTTGTTATGAGTCGACTGTATAAGCGACCCTTGACATAACATGTCCACTGATAAACACAGCTTGACGATGCACTTGTTAAAAGTTGACTGTATTAGCCACCCTTGACATAACATGTCCACTGATAAACACCGCTTGACGATGCACAGCTATGTGTCGACTGTATTAGCGACCCTTGACATAACATGTCCACTGATAAACACCGCTTGACGATGCACAGCTATGTGTCGACTGTATAAGCGACCCTTGACATAACATGTCCACTGATAAACACCGCTTGACGATGCACTTGTTATGAGTTGACTGTATTAGGGACCCTTGACATAACATGTCCACTGATAAACACCGCTTGACGATGCACAGCTATGTGTCGACTGTATAAGCGACCCTTGACATAACATGTCCACTGATAAACACCGCTTGACGATGCACTTGTTATGAGTTGACTGTATTAGGGACCCTTGACATAACATGTCCACTGATAAACACCGCTTGACGATGCACAGCTATGTGTCGACTGTATAAGCGACCCTTGACATAACATGTCCACTGATAAACACCGCTTGACGATGCACTTGTTATGAGTTGACTGTATTAGCGACCCTTGACATAACATGTCCACTGATAAACACCGCTTGACGATGCACAGCTATGTGTCGACTGTATTAGCGACCCTTGACTTAACATGTCCACTGATAAACACCGCTTGGCGATGCACTTGTGATGTTGTTGACTGTATTAGCGACCCTTGACATAACATGTCCACTGATAAACACCGCTTGGCGATGCACTTGTGATGTTGTTGACTGTATTAGCGACCCTTGACATAACATGTCCACTGATAAACACAGCTTGGCGATGCACTTGTTATGTTGTTGACTGTATTAGCGACCCTTGACATAACATGTCCACTGATAAACACCGCTTGACGATGCACAGCTATGTGTCGACTGTATAAGCGACCCTTGACATAACATGTCCACTGATAAACACCGCTTGACGATGCACTTGTTATGAGTTAACTGTATTAGGGACCCTTGACATAACATGTCCACTGATAAACGCCGCTTGACGATGCACAGCTATGTGTCGACTGTATAAGCGACCCTTGACATAACATGTCCACTGATAAACACCGCTTGACGATGCACTTGTTATGAGTTGACTGTATTAGCGACCCTTGACATAACATGTCCACTGATAAACACCGCTTGACGATGCACTTGTTATGAGTTGACTGTATTAGCGACCCTTGACATAACATGTCCACTGATAAACACCGCTTGACGATGCACTTGTTATGAGTTGACTGTATTAGCGACCCTTGACTTAACATGTCCACTGATAAACACCGCTTGACGATGCAATTTTTATGAGTCTACTGTATTAGCGACCCTTGACATAACATGTCCACTGATAACACCGCTTGGCGATGCACTTGTTATGAGTTGACTGTATAAGCGACCCTTGACATAACATGTCCACTGAACAACACTGCTTGACGATGCACTTGTTATGAGTTGACTGTATTAGCGACCCTTGACATAACATGTCCACTGATAAACACCGCTTGGCGATGCACTTGTTATGAGTTGACTGTATTAGCGACCCTTGACATAACATGTCCACTGATAAACACCGCTTGACGATGCACTTGTTATGAGTCGACTGTATTAGCGACCCTTGACATAACATGTCCACTGATAAACACCGCTTGACGATGCACTTGTTATGAGTTGACTGTATTACCGACCCTTGACTTGCCATGTCCACTGATAAACACCGCTTGACGATGCACTTGTTATGAGTCGACTGTATAAGCGACCCTTGACATAACATGTCCACTGATAAACACAGCTTGACGATGCACTTGTTAAAAGTTGACTGTATTAGCCACCCTTGACATAACATGTCCACTGATAAACACCGCTTGACGATGCACAGCTATGTGTCGACTGTATTAGCGACCCTTGACATAACATGTCCACTGATAAACACCGCTTGACGATGCACAGCTATGTGTCGACTGTATAAGCGACCCTTGACATAACATGTCCACTGATAAACACCGCTTGACGATGCACTTGTTATGAGTTGACTGTATTAGGGACCCTTGACATAACATGTCCACTGATAAACACCGCTTGACGATGCACAGCTATGTGTCGACTGTATAAGCGACCCTTGACATAACATGTCCACTGATAAACACCGCTTGACGATGCACTTGTTATGAGTTGACTGTATTAGGGACCCTTGACATAACATGTCCACTGATAAACACCGCTTGACGATGCACAGCTATGTGTCGACTGTATAAGCGACCCTTGACATAACATGTCCACTGATAAACACCGCTTGACGATGCACTTGTTATGAGTTGACTGTATTAGCGACCCTTGACATAACATGTCCACTGATAAACACCGCTTGACGATGCACAGCTATGTGTCGACTGTATTAGCGACCCTTGACTTAACATGTCCACTGATAAACACCGCTTGGCGATGCACTTGTGATGTTGTTGACTGTATTAGCGACCCTTGACATAACATGTCCACTGATAAACACCGCTTGGCGATGCACTTGTGATGTTGTTGACTGTATTAGCGACCCTTGACATAACATGTCCACTGATAAACACAGCTTGGCGATGCACTTGTTATGTTGTTGACTGTATTAGCGACCCTTGACATAACATGTCCACTGATAAACACCGCTTGACGATGCACAGCTATGTGTCGACTGTATAAGCGACCCTTGACATAACATGTCCACTGATAAACACCGCTTGACGATGCACTTGTTATGAGTTAACTGTATTAGGGACCCTTGACATAACATGTCCACTGATAAACGCCGCTTGACGATGCACAGCTATGTGTCGACTGTATAAGCGACCCTTGACATAACATGTCCACTGATAAACACCGCTTGACGATGCACTTGTTATGAGTTGACTGTATTAGCGACCCTTGACATAACATGTCCACTGATAAACACCGCTTGACGATGCACTTGTTATGAGTTGACTGTATTAGCGACCCTTGACATAACATGTCCACTGATAAACACCGCTTGACGATGCACTTGTTATGAGTTGACTGTATTAGCGACCCTTGACTTAACATGTCCACTGATAAACACCGCTTGACGATGCAATTTTTATGAGTCTACTGTATTAGCGACCCTTGACATAACATGTCCACTGATAAACACCGCTTGACGATGCAATTGTTATGAGTCTACTGTATTAGCGACCCTTGACATAACATGTCCACTGATAAACACCGCTTGACGATGCACAGCTATGTGTCGACTGTATTAGCGACCCTTGACATAACATGTCCACTGATAAACACCGCTTGACGATGCACAGCTATGTGTCGACTGTATAAGCGACCCTTGACATAACATGTCCACTGATAAACACCGCTTGACGATGCACTTGTTATGAGTTGACTGTATTAGGGACCCTTGACATAACATGTCCACTGATAAACACCGCTTGACGATGCACAGCTATGTGTCGACTGTATAAGCGACCCTTGACATAACATGTCCACTGATAAACACCGCTTGACGATGCACTTGTTATGAGTTGACTGTATTAGGGACCCTTGACATAACATGTCCACTGATAAACACTGCTTGACGATGCACAGCTATGTGTCGACTGTATAAGCGACCCTTGACATAACATGTCCACTGATAAACACCGCTTGACGATGCACTTGTTATGAGTTGACTGTATTAGCGACCCTTGACATAACATGTCCACTGATAAACACCGCTTGACGATGCACAGCTATGTGTCGACTGTATTAGCGACCCTTGACTTAACATGTCCACTGACAAACACCGCTTGGCGATGCACTTGTGATGTTGTTGACTGTATTAGCGACCCTTGACATAACATGTCCACTGATAAACACCGCTTGGCGATGCACTTGTGATGTTGTTGACTGTATTAGCGACCCTTGACATAACATGTCCACTGATAAACACAGCTTGGCGATGCACTTGTTATGTTGTTGACTGTATTAGCGACCCTTGACATAACATGTCCACTAATAAACACCGCTTGACGATGCACAGCTATGTGTCGACTGTATTAGCGACCCTTGACTTAACATGTCCACTGACAAACACCGCTTGGCGATGCACTTGTGATGTTGTTGACTGTATTAGCGACCCTTGACATAACATGTCCACTGATAAACACCGCTTGGCGATGCACTTGTGATGTTGTTGACTGTATTAGCGACCCTTGACATAACATGTCCACTGATAAACACAGCTTGGCGATGCACTTGTTATGTTGTTGACTGTATTAGCGACCCTTGACATAACATGTCCACTGATAAACACCGCTTGACGATGCACTTGTTATGAGTTGACTGTATTAAGGACCCTTGACATAACATGTCCACTGATAAACACCGCTTGACGATGCACAGCTATGTGTCGACTGTATTAGCGACCCTTGACATAACATGTCCACTGATAAACACCGCTTGACGATGCACAGCTATGTGTCGACTGTATTAGCGACCCTTGACATATCATGTCCACTGATAAACACAGCTTGACGATGCACTTGTTATGTTGTTGACTGTATTAGCGACCCTTGACATAACATGTCCACTGATAAACACAGCTTGACGATGCACTTGTTATGAGTTGACTGTATAAGCGACCCTTGACATAACATGTCCACTGATAAACACCGCTTGTCGATGCACTTGTTATGTTGTTGACTGTATTAGCGACCCTTGACATAACATGTCCACTGATAAACACCGCTTGTCGATGCACTTGTTATGTTGTTGACTGTATTAGCGACCCTTGACATAACATGTCCACTGATAAACACCGCTTGACGATGCACTTGTTATGAGTTGACTGTATTAGCGACTTTTGACATAACATGTCCACTGATAAACACCGCTTGGCGATGCACTTGTGATGTTGTTGACTGTATTAGCGACCCTTGACATAACATGTCCACTGATAAACACAGCTTGGCGATGCACTTGTGATGTTGTTGACTGTATTAGCGACCCTTGACATAACATGTCCACTGATAAACACAGCTTGACGATGCACTTGTTATGAGTTGACTGTATTAGCGACCTTTGACATAACATGTCCACTGATAAACACCGCTTGGCGATGCACTTGTGATGTTGTTGACTGTATGAGCGACCCTTGACATAACATGCCCACTGATAAACACAGCTTGGCGATGCACTTGTTATGTTGTTGACTGTATTAGCGACCCTTGACATAACATGTCCACTGATAAACACAGCTTGACGATGCACTTGTTATGAGTTGACATGTATTAGCTACCCTTGACATAACATGTCCACTGATAAACACCGCTTGACGATGCACTTGTAATGAGTCTACTGTATTAGCGACCCTTGACATAACATGTTCACTGATAAACACCGCTTGGCGATGCACTTGTTATGAGTTGACTTAATTAGCGACCCTTGACATAACATGTCCACTAATAAACCCCGCTTGACGATGCAATTGTTATGTGTCGACTGTAGTAGCGACCCTTGACATAACATGTCCACTGATAAACACAGCTTGACGATGCACTTGTTATGTTGTTGACTGTATTAGCGACCCTTGACATAACATGTCCACTGATAAACACCGCTTGACGATGCACTTGCTATGAGTTGACTGTATTAGCGACCCTTGACATAACATATCCACTGATAAACACCGCTTGACGATGCACTTGTTATGAGTTTACTGTATTAGCGACCCTTGACATAACATGTCCACTGATAAACACAGCTTGACGATGCACTTGTTATGAGTTGACTGTATTAGCGACCCTTGACATAACATGTCCACTGATAAACACCGCTTGACGATGCACAGCTATGTGTCGACTGTATTAGCGACCCTTGACATAACATGTCCACTGATAAACACCGCTTGACGATGCACTTGTTATGAGTCGACTGTATTAGCGACCCTTGACATAACATGTCCACTGATAAACACAGCTTGGCGATGCACAGCTATGTGTCGACTGTATTAGCGACCCTTGACATAACATGTCCACTGATAAACACAGCTTGACGATGCACTTGTTATGAGTCGACTGTATAAGCGACCCTTGACATATCATGTCCACTGATAAACTTAGCTTGACGATGCACTTGTTATGAGTTGACTGTATTAGCGACCCTTGACATAACATGTCCACTGATAAACACCGCTTGACGATGTACAGCTATGTGTCGACTGTATAAGCGACCCTTGACATAACATGTCCACTGATAAATTTAGCTTGACGATGCACTTGTTATGAGTTGACTGTATTAGCGACCCTTGACATAACATGTCCACTGATAAACACAGCTTGACGATGCACTTGTTATGAGTTGACTGTATTAGCGACCCTTGACATAACATGTCCACTGATAAACACCGCTTGACGATGCACTTGTTATGGGTTGACTGTATTAGCAACCCTTGACATAACATGTCCACTGATAAACACCGCTTGACGATGCACTTGTGATGTTGTTGACTGTATTAGCAACCCTTGACATAACATGTCCACTGATAAACACCGCTTGACGATGCACTTGTTATGAGTTGACTGTATTAGGGACCCTTGACATAACATGTCCACTGATAAACACCGCTTGACGATGCACTTGTTATGAGTTGACTGTATTAGGGACCCTTGACATAACATGTCCACTGATAAACACCGCTTGACAATGCTCTTGTTATGAGTCAACTGAACACAGCTTTTTGTCAAAGGGAGGCCAGAACAAGGCTTTTTATTGGTCGATTGTTTCCGTAATATTTCACGATACGACATGGCAACATGGTTATCTTTTATACGGCGCTGTACAAGTATGCTCTGACGTCATTATATTGAGGGGAAAGATGAACTTTCTAGGCAATGTAAATAGTTTAGACCCAGCAAAGATTGAAAAATGAAATACCTTTCCACAGTGTTGCAAAGCCAACAAAAAGGGTTCAGTTTTACTTAAGTGGATGAAGTTTTGTGCTTTGTAAACGTATCATCAAGTTTTCTGGAAACGTTGTTCGTGATTGTTGGGTCTTGATGCGAATAATTAGCATTCTTGATTTCTGCCAGTTAAATGAATATCTTTTTTACAAACCATCTAGAATGTTTATGGCTCAAGCTAACTTCTCCGGTAAACACCGACTTTCATTATACCGGAAATGGGTTTCAGCTTTTGCCATCCGGACAAATTAGCTTGAGCTGTTACCTACACAACTATAATCCAAAATGATCTTGACAGATCATAAGAGATCATCGTTCAAATAAATACAACACAATTACCTAACGAGTGGGGTAGCTCTTTTAGGGCTACTTGTATTGATACTTTATGAAGAGAAGAATATCAGACAACATTGCATGTATATACGTCATTGCAGGACGTTATCAAAGTTCGTTCTTTTAACACAACACACACGACACACGTTACATATTGGGGAGGAATATGGTACTGGACTGCCCAATAAACCAATTTCAAAATTCATCTAGGACCCTTGAGAGAATTAATCACGCTCCCCTAAATCTTCAATGACAACAATGTACAACAATGAAATATGCAACTCAACATAACATTTGAAAACTAGTATTTAATGTTGCGCATTGTTGTCATTGAAGTTTATAGGACCGTGATTAATCCTCTCCAAGGGTCCTAGATGAATTTTGAAAATGGTCTATTTAGACAGTACAATGTTCCGTTCAAGTTTCCTTGAATTCATGACAAAACGCATCAAAGTATACGAGATAATATAATATAATAATGGACCACATTCTTTGAATGGTTTTCGTTCTTGAATTGAAGAAAAATTGAAGGGAATATTCAACCGTCTAAACACATTATTATTATTATTTGTTATACATTGAGAACAGGACTCATGTCCCCACACTTATATAGGCTCTCTAGTCCTACGAGTGCAATATAATATATTAGATTGGTTCAACTAAAACTAAAAAATAACGTACGAACTAGGACTAAAGTCTAAGATAAGAGCTGGTTGTTCACTCTTTCAGTGTTGAGACTCCCTTCCAATAACGCGTGAACATCAGCATTACTCCCCCCCCCCCCCCCCCCCCTTCATTATAGTTACAGCCATCCTGGCAGTTCTTGTTATTCACTCTTTCAGTGTTGAGACTCCCTTCCAATAACGCGTGAACATCAGCATTACTCCCCCCCCCCCCCCCCCCCCCCCTTCATTATAGTTACAGCCATCCTGGCAGTTCTTGTTGTTCACTCTTTCAGTGTTGAGACTCCCTTCTAAAAACGCGTGAACATCAGCATTACTCCCCCCCCCCCCCCCCCTCATTATCGTTACAGCCATCCTGGCAGTTCTTGTTGTTCACTCTTTCAGTGTTGAGACCCCCTTCCAATAACGCGTGAACATTATTATTTGTTACACCTTGAGAGTGGGGAGATATGATGTCTGTAGCGGGAATGTAACCCGTGACCTTTTGCGTAAGGGTTCCATGGGAGAGCACTGAGCCACATTTA
>OX246738.1:73882163-74007004 GCA_945910005.1 Isoperla grammatica
TATATATATATATATATATATATATATATATATATATATAGTACGAAAACATTTTAACGGTAAACCCAATCCAACGTTTATTTTCACAACACAAATGTCAACGTTTCGACGACGTGTAGAGTCGTCCTTTTCAAGACATAGATATACTGACCCAGCGAACTTCGTACCGCCTAAGAATCAATAAATGTAGTGTTAACTTATTAGTTGAAATCAATTCAGTGTTTTATTAAGATAAAATGAATACTTAAAACGAATTAAGTCCAATAAATGTACAAAAATCTAAATGAAATGTATTATAATTACATTGAAATGAATGTAATTCACGTGTTAGAAAGGCATTTTCTTTATTGAAGCGAATCGACGTGATTCGCGTAGCATTGTTGCAATTTTTTCTGTTGACCTATTTGCTGGATGAGTTGCACTCGGGTCGATTTCCTTCATTGAAGCACCTTTTTTGTTTTTTTGTCAGGTGCGAGAACGTACAAAGCAGATGGTTTGCCGACACGTGAACATGCTACATACAATTGACCGTGAGAGAAACATTCATTTTCTAGATTCAGGCGACTAACACTCAAGGATTGGCCTTGTGATTTATTGATCGTCATGGAGAATGCAAGACTAATTGGAAATTGTATTCTTTTAAACTCGAATGGCATATGGGTTGGAATCATCGGAATTCTCGGAATGAGAACTTCCTCATCTTGGAACTTTCCTTTGAGTATCGACACGTGAATCACCTTGCCCATGAGTTTTCTCACCACCAAACGTGTCCCGTTACATAAAAGTTTTGGTTGGTTCAGATTTCGAAGCATGATGACTACCGAGCCAACCTTCAGTTGTAAATTGTGAGGTGGCAAGCCAGGTAGATCTAATGAGTTTAAAAATTCAGTTGGATAGTTGGTTGCTTCGTCATCATTTGTTACACTGTCGATAGATTTGAAGGAATGCGGTCGACCCTAGTGGACCAACGATTTGATTTTGAATTTTTAACAATTCCATTGTCGCCATGCATGCACCGCTAGCTCGACTGCGCAAAAGGATAATGTACACAACACCATCTATAGTCCTCCTAACGAATGTATTCTGATGCTTCCGTCATAACCCCTGAGGCCTCGAAGTAAACTTCCGCGGACGGTTTACTGCCTGTGTTCATGCGCGCACTATTGCCGGATACTAAGATGGCGCACGACGAAATTAGCAGCTCCTGCACTGCAATCACGTAACTTTCCTGGCGGAGGCTTGTCGAACTCGGGAGTTCGACGAGCCTCCGCTAGGTGGAGATCAAGTAGACCTTGTTGTGTAGCCAATGAGAGTTCGAGAATTCGAAGAAGTTCACAGGAACTTTCAAAATCCAGCAAGCTGTGGGCAACATTGGCAGTCTTTTGTTTTTATTGAAAGCCTGTCAAAATGTATAAAAATTCACACTTTACTGAGTAGATCCATAGAGTAACTACTCGGAGCAAGTATTTATTCTAATATTCTACTGTGTTATAGAGGTAAGTCTAAACTGTAAAGGTGTAGTCCGTCCTACTTTAGTTGTATGAAATAAAGTCGTTTAAACACCGGCGTTTCTGCCATTTCTTGGTATCGCAAGCTGTGAATGGATGGGTTCCCGGGATCTATTTTCAATCATCACTTCTCTTCAAACATGACTTATTGGTTTTGTTACTACCAACTTATATTTGTATTTAATTTTAAAAAATATTCATCGTGTAATATTATTCATAGCAACTTACACAAATGAGAGAATTACCATTTATCCACATCGGACAAGTTGGCCATCCGACGCAATCTTCCATCAAGCACACGGAGGAATGGCAATTCTGGACATGGCCTGTGATGAAAGCATGAGAATAGTTTCGTTGGGAGGACTATACTAACATTACCAGGCATTAGCGGATCAATTCGTATTTGTCATGTACTAGAGATGGCGTTGTATACGAATTTACTTTTTTTTAGATCGATATATATATATATATAGAGAGAGAGAGAGAGAGAGAGAGGAC
The DNA here is from genome assembly GCA_945910005.1 of Isoperla grammatica. Taxonomy (NCBI): domain Eukaryota; kingdom Metazoa; phylum Arthropoda; class Insecta; order Plecoptera; family Perlodidae; genus Isoperla; species Isoperla grammatica. The sequence continues at coordinate 73,884,170 of OX246738.1, forward strand.
TCAAAACTAACATAGATAGCGCTGCTAAGCAACCTCCTTTCAGCGTCATTGATGCTTAATAACAATTAAACAACAATGAAAATTGACAGCTACACCACTCCTAAAAGAAGTTTATTTTCTTGCCACCAGAATGCATCAAGTCTATTTTGAGTGCTCTCAGACAAAATAAAAGCTTCGTTATAACCTTTTGGTAACTATATTAAAATATTTTCGTACTATACATTTTGCAACCAACAAAATGTAAGAAATCATTTAAATATATATTTACCCATAGGCCTATTAAAAAGTAGTAAAATAAAAAATTGGATGTAATTGTCTACCCACTAAGTTACAAGAACTGATATTCAACGTGGTGGATTTATATTTAGCTTAGTATGTGCTTCGTTTATATGTCACCTCCAAAGTCACAGAGGAATTAAAGTCAATTTTATAAAGTTAAAAAGAAACCCAGCTCGAACCTGGAATTGAGCCCTGGACTGTCTGCATTGGAAGCAGGAATAAACCTACTAGACTAAATGAGCCAATCTCCACTTCTCATACTTCTTTCATTTTAATCAATGTCTGCAATTTGTAGGTTCCTTGATTTTTAGTGCTGCGCTGCATGAAATCATAGGCATCTTATCTTACATTCCTATTCGCAATCTCAAGGACGTTTGAGCGTGACGTCACTTTCCAATATGGCGGCCGTGCCGGGTTAAACTCTCAGCGTGACATTGACTGCATCGCTGGAACGTTGGTCATTAATCTCGTTCTAGCTGAGTTGCTATACTATTCATTTTGAAGAACAAAACTTTGAGGCCGAAAACATATTTAGTTTACATGTCAGTGGGTGTACAGTATTGTGAGAAAATAAACAAATAAACATTCTATGCATTCATTCATGCATTTTCGTTTGGGGTACTTTCTATGAAGTGCCCCAAACGAAAATTCATAACATGCACTAATATGCAGGGTGCAGCGGTTCGACATCAAAAGCATCGCGGTTTGGGCCGTGAAACTACGAACCCTGCATATTAATACATTCTATAAATTTTCGTTCGGGGCACTTCTTATCTAAGAAGGTTTATTTGCTTATTATCTCACATTTTTTTTATATGCTCCCTGTGTCCAACAATGAAGTCGGGTAGGGGATAGGCAATTAATCCCATCATACTCTGGCCCCTAGGTACATCGAAGCCAGGCTGGCCATGTCTAACGCTTCGTTTACATTATTGATACATATTCTTAAAGGATTATTTATTATTTATTTATTTATTAGGACACATAATATTTATACAATTACAAATTTACTTATAATGTATGAAATAATTATTTGAAACAGTTTTCACCGTGTTGTCCATGTCGTAATGTATTACTTTCCATGTCATTTCATTTCTTAGCTGTATAACCACAATACAAGATTGTATGTACATTGTCAAGATGAGTTAAATATTACATCATAAGGTCGTATAGGCCTTGAAGTCATTGTATAGCTCATAGCTTGGTTCCTTGTCAGGTTCCTAGTCAGGTGATAAACTAAGAAATCACCAATGAGTCATAAGTGCATGAAATTCAGTTATATGAAAAATAAAATTGATATAGCTTGCTTCAATGCAAGAAAAAAATAGTGAACATTTAGCTATTCTATAAGATTCACTTCGCAAGCTCTGCTGCATTTTTCTTCTAAAGCGTAGTACAGCTGTATCCGTTCCGAGGTCGCTTACGCCTGCCTGATAGACAGAGCACTCATTGTGTTACACGAGTCCAGCCACAATACTCGGCGACTGCGGACAGTGCCGCTCAAAACAGATTGCAACTTTTCTACACATCAAGTCACAAGAAAATTAATTGCAGGGCATTTGGTAGAAGTACACGTTCGTACTAAAAAGCATGTTATCGGTGGGGAAACGATGCTCATTTTAAATTGTGATCAATTTTTGATAAGTGCTTTATTTTAGCGGTGGTTTTACTATCTCGAGGCAACATTTTTTTCGTATGGGAATTACCATGAGAAGAGTTTCTAGGTGCTACTTGGTAGTAACAAGCCAAAAAATAGCGTTTCCTTTAAATTTTTAACCACCTGCTTTTAAAGTATGGTATCTTTTAGTCATGTTTTCCATATTTGAGGGTGAACATATACAAATGATAGTTTTTAAGTTTTTCATCTGACTTACCCTTAAAGGAACTTCCGTCCAAATCCGATCATTTGTTTTCCTCCGATTGAAGTTGAACAAAAACAATCACACTTTGCTCATTTGCCGATTCTTGATGCGTGAATTTTTAAAACAAGTAAACTACTGAGTCTATAATTTCGAAATAACCTTTGTAATGACCACTGACATGTAATCTAAATGTCTTCCTATAAGTTATTCTTCCAACTGGTAAAACGAGATAAGCACCGTGTGGTTTGCGCGAGATTCCGCAGACAGTCTGAGCGCTAGACCCGATAGCTTAGGGACAATTTTGTCCGCTAGGGGCGTATCCATGATCTAAAAATATTTCTCGTTACTTACTAAGACGATGTTATTATACAAGAGATAGGCTATGTAGCCATTAATGTACCAATAATTGTTTCTCTGTACATGAAATCGCATGTTTCCCGCTTTATCTGTGGCCCTGCAGTAGTGTCTGCTTACACGCAGTGAGTCACACACAATGTTGTATTCGAATATCGTGTTGTTCCTTGTTAATGATGGAGTTGTGAACTTTGAAATGGAAGAGTTATATTTGATTTCATTGTCATTATCACGTTATTACCTTCATTTCAATTCCAAAACCATTACAGTACTTTTAAATTATAAAAAGTCGCAATCTAACCCGAAGAGATGTGGACTAAGTTCTGTCGCCAACCTAAGCTGTAGAATTCTCAGAAGGGTCGGTCGCTCCACGCGGTCTATTTCAACGGAATTCGCCGTGAGATTTCCGGTACCTGCTTACTATTGTCTGCTATATGAAATGCACTAGCCTCACCTGGTGCATAGACAATGCCCGCCAACAGACGTGCTGATAGTAAGTCACTACAATACCGGAGGCATGAGAACGAGACGCAAATAGATTTAGGTTGGTAGTCGTCACATACGTCACATTACAATGTGTTTGATTTGAGTAAAACAATTACTTAGTGTACGGGATGATGGCCGCTATGTATTGGAACTGCAATACCTAATGCACTGGAATATGTCCGCCAACAATATTCGTGACGTCACCTGAATATCAAGAATCAAATAAAACATAACGACAAACTTGACACAAAGGAAGTGTACGAATTTATCTTATTGTACATCTTTTTTTAAACAATGAAGCGTAGTTATTATTTTATCCATTAATATAATTAAAACTATTGGCTACTTCCAGTAAGTGAGTAGTGAAGAGGCAGATGTTTTCAGAGTATCCAAGATGAACTAGCGAGACTGTTTGTTCCCTCCTACGCGGCAGCCATTACACAAATTGAAATATTCTCCGGGGTCTTAGCTTCGTGTATTGTTAGGCTCATCTCCATGTCGCAGTTTATTAAAGTGCTCCGCGGGTTTTACCCTCGTTCATCTAGAAACCCGATGTCACATTGACGCCACAATTATCATAAGAGTATAAACAGTCTACGTTATCTACCTTCTGTAACTCTTTCACATCGTGAAAACATTGCGGTGGACATTTCGCTACAATGTTTCAAAGACACCGTTTTTTGTGGTTTTAGTACACAACATAAAATCATTTTGTTTTGTCTTTGTATCTCTATTTATGCTCTTCAATAATGACTACAACATAGATGTTGCTTATTTGCTTCATGCTTGCATCAAACTGTACTAATTAATTTTCATTCGTGTTTTTAACAATTTGTAGACTCGTCTGTTTTATCATTAAAAGCCGACCAAAAATTATACTTGTTTTGATACACGTGTGAATTACAATATATTGATATGAACATGGACCAGACGCATAACTAATAGTGACTGTAGCTTCTTGTGAATTCTACAGCCATGAGACCCAGAAACATACATGAAATGAAAGCACTCTAAGGAAAATGTCAGTAGTTAGATACTTATATTATAGAGATATCTATTGTCTAGCTCTCTAAGGCAAATGTCAGTAGTTAGATACTTATATTATAGAGATATCTAGCACTCTAAGGCAAATGTCAGTAGTTAGATACTTATATTATAGAGATAACTAGCACTCTAAGGCAAATGTCAGTAGTTACTAGTTAGATACTCATATTATAGAGATATCTAGCACTCTAAGGCAAATGTCAGTAGTTAGATACTTATATTATAGAGATATCTAGCACTCTAAGGCAAATGTCAGTAGTTAGATACTTATATTATAGAGATATCTAGCACTCTAAGGCAAATGTCAGTAGTTAGATACTTATATTATAGAGATATCTAGCACTCTAAGGCAAATGTCAGTAGTTAGATACTTATATTATAGAGATATCTAGCCAGCAAAAATGGGATTTCTCAACGACGGTCGTTCATACGTGTTGAATCTTTTTATTAAAATAATGTATTCCTACTCAGTATCTTAATGGATAACGTGTTGTACCTTTCGATAGATGGATAGATTTAATATTAATTATAATATAAAAGATTGTATTCAACATTTAATTTGAATCCTAAAATTAACAGATCCACAATAAGACGGGACTCTCTGGCTCTGAATGGAGAGATGCCATCAAGATGACGTGTAATGTAGTTCCCGTAAGAACCGTCCCTGGCAGGAGCCAAGGTACTAACCGCTGTAGACATTGCAGCGAGTTTGAAACCCTTGCCCATGTACTTGGTTACTGTCATCACTGCGAAAAGATGAAGGAATCCCGTCATCATGAAGTGCGCCATAAAATAGCCCAGGCTCTTCGTAAAAAGAAATATGAAGTCTATGAAGAAGTGCTTCTTACTACGTCTTTCTAAGTCTTTCTACGTCAGGGGGCACGAGGCGAATTGACATCATAGCAATTGATCGTGGGACGTCGGAGGGATACATTCTCGATCCCTCTATTCGCTTTGAGGATCACCTGGGACAAGCGGAGGAGGTTGATCGTGAAAAGCAGGGGATCTATAACCCGACTGGTGCCTATTATAAGACCTATTACAATCTGAAGAATATCAGTGTTATAGGTCTTATGATAGGTGCTAAGGGTACAATCCCCGGCTTTTTCGAGGAATTCCAGAAGACGTTCAAATTACCATCAAGTCTCACCGAAGAAATTGTTCTGGCCGTATTGCGATGGTCTATTTTCATCTTTAGGCAGCATTTGTATCTTTAATTTTGTTTAGTTTATATATAAATTGTATTTTGAAATAAGTGGTGTGTATAAGTGTAATTTGTTTCTATTTTCATTTTGATATAAATTGTTAGTTATTCTGTGTCTTACGGCAACAACTATGGCTGTAGAAACCAATAAAGGTTGTTATTATTATCTATTTTTCACTTTGAATTCTTTATCGAATAAAAGGCTCAGAAAGTAGCTAATTCTTTAAGACCAAAACGCTACGACCCACCTTCCCACGAGGTCTACTTTAACCGGAGGCGACTCTCCCTCATGACTTATCCTGCCAAGCAACTCCACCCTCTTGTTCCAACAAGATATTCGCGTATAATACTCTTATCACTCGTTTGAGATAGTGTGGAATGTGTCAAGCCAAGACACCGACTTGTGACGTAGACTCTCTGTTCACAAACGTTCCACGATTCAGGTCAAACGTGAGGTTAAGCGCCTCTCAACTCACGAACCAAAACAGGCGGAAAATTGCCTCAATGTCGAGTTCTTCACTTTCAAGGGAAAGCTCTGCGATCTTTGAAGAGAAAGTAGGAAACATTCTAACTGTTAAGTCAAGACTGAGGTGTAGAAAAAGATAACAATGTGTCTACTTCTGGCATCAACTTAACAGCTTTAGCACACTGATTATTCTGTACAAATCAGAAACATAATTTAACAAGATATCGTCATGGGATTACATATGCCTCTCCTTCTTTGAATATCCAGTACACTATCTGAGAATAATATTAAGATAAAGGGAATCAAGTACAACCAAATTAGATACAAGAAATGAAGCATGATTTTTTACCATATAATCAGAATCGGTAAGTTGACATATTATGTAGCTGTGTAGAGTTGGGTATTTTGTATTTGATTTGCGTATAATTTTAAGTGAAGCATTTTGACTTGCTAATTTAAAAGAATTACCCCCTTTTTACACCACTTGTGTTCTGCTGTAGGCAAGTAACGGAATTTGTGTATGGTAGACAAGACTGTGACAACCATTCTTTACAATGTCGAAAACTGATTTTGCATAGGAAACTTCAGCGTGTGCTACACTGCATGTCTACATCTGATTTCCTATGGAAATAGAAGCGGAAAACAGCTGCTATTCTCAAAGGTGGAGCGAGCAGACTGGAAAATGTATGAGTTTGTCATGTCGGTTATCGGAAACCACCCCTGCCCCCACCGCCCTTTTAGAAACAACCTGTCTTCAACTCAACTGTGTGCTAAACTAAAACAGCGTCAAGTGGTTGCATTGAACGGTATCCCTCCATATATACCTAATGTAGCCTATGCAACAACGGTAATCCATGTTGCGGAAAATAGTGGATTATATGATTATAAATCTAACCATAAGGAACAAGTAATACAGTATGCATGCATTATAATAACTTCACACATAATCATATAATAGTTTTAATAACGATTAAAACCAATAGTTAACATGTTTATTTAACTGCTTGGCAAAAACGACATCCATAGCTCACATTAATTTAATTTGATTATTCCGTTGGGTTTCTCATTACCAAACATGTTAATGACTACTTCTTAAATAAAAAATGTATTTGTGAATATTAAGGTTGGATTTAACAACTGCTGCCCTGTTTCAGCTGACATACATGTACAAATAACAACAGTTCTCCAACAGTTTAGTACTTACTAATAGCTACTGTTCTGTCTAGGGTATTGTACTAATTAAAATAAAATAATGTTCACGTCTTTTCTGTACTGTAACGGCCCACTCAGACACAAACTGATTAAGCTCCACCTTAAGCGACTCCTAACAACCACCCCTTCCCCTCCCCTCTTGGTAACTTCTCTGCCATCAACTTCGTAAGACTTTCACTTAGATGTCAACCCACGGGAAAATAGGCTAATGGTCTTTGTTGATCCCATATGATATAAACAACAATTAAAGTGTTGAAGTATGAACAGTGGAACAAGAGGTCCTCGGCTTGTAGCAAGAACACTGTACCGTACACGCTCAAAGGAATCAGAGGGCCCGGTGTAGGTAAAGCTGGTACCATTGCGACCGATCTCACTATCGGGCCGCGGTAAATCGAACCGCATTGAAAGGTTATCGATTTGTCTGACGCTTTGCTTAGAAATATGATAAAATTGTGTTTTTGGGAAATAAACCAATATTGTTTCAGAAGTAATTTTTAAAACAGTATTTACTCTCTACTTCCCATCAAATTTCGTTCAAAGCTGATCGAACGTTTTCTAAAATAAGGTGAATTTAACTATTTTGTTGCATGGGTTTATACTTATAGATTGTTTATCTCTAATAGAAATAAGGAATAATTGATACATAACAATGATACGATATAACCTTGTTTTGGTTCGATCTAACTTTAAATATCACAATTACGATTAACGAAGATGAATACGAATAACGATTGCTAATGAAAATATTTCGGTAAACAATTGTCAAGAAATTGAAGAAAAGGGGATTTCGACTATTACCCCTTCCACCATCAACGAAAATATCATTAAAAAAATTATCAATCGATTAATTTGTGTGACGCGACAACCCAGATCCTCAGCCACAACAATTATTCAACAATTAAAAAGGGCAAAAATACTCTTCGGACCAATCATTGTTAAACATTGTTAAACATCGTTCATACATATTGTTGTTAAACATTGTTAAATATCGTTCATACATATTGAGTTAAACATGATTAAAAACAGTTAATAAATTGTGAAACATCGTTCATGCGCACATCGTTGTTAAACATTGTTGAAACATATATAAATACACAACATAAAAATACATGTATAAATGTAATGTCGGAATGGCCCTGACGTTACAATTACATCCATATGTCTCTGGAAGATAAGGCCTAGCTGGCCTTAATCCCGCCTTCAATAAAGACCATTATCTCTCTCTCTCTCTCTCTCTCTCTCTCTCTCTCTCTCTCTCTCTCTCTCTCTCTCTCTTTAATGCCTTGCATAATATTATGTACGTATGCTAGAAGTTAACGGATATATAACCTTGTTTGAGGACGGGGGGGAGGAAGTGGGAGCGGTCTGTCCCGCATATAAGTCAGAGTTTCTCGCCGGCAATTTGAAGTAAAATAAAGTATAGATCGCCAGAAAACGAGCCGAGTGAGGCTAGTCTTGTTAGGAAGCTACTTTTATGTATTGAAGCTCTCATGTGTCGAATAAACCAGGTATCATTTATATTCCCAACTTATAACATTGGCCTCGACGTTCCTCGTTTGTTTTCCCGTACAAGTTCAACCCCCCCCCCCCCCCCCCCATGTTTCAACGCTCGACGTCGGCCCTTGATCTCCGGCCCCCAGAGTATTCTTCCCCGTTGACCTTCTCGGATATTCCGAGGAAAGTTTCATCACTCGGCTCAAAGAGAATCTCTCGTGCCAAGTTTCCACCGCTGACAACGGTTCGGGTTCTGTGCTCAGTCCCCTCAGCCCCTCAGAGACATACCTAGCTCGGGCACGCCGACCAACGCGTGTAAGATATCACACCCAAACTACAACAATGTAACAAATGAATTCATCGGACAAACAAGCTGTCACAATTGCAAGTAATGAAGAAAACAAATGTAGCGATGGTAATTTGCTCACCAGTTATAACATTTTAATGATGGACAAAAACGTTTCTAAACGACTTGTGCTCGTTTTACAACGTTAGAGTATTTTATTTTTGTATTTTACTGTTGCTAGTAGTATATTATATGCTCCATTAAATAAATAAATTAATGCATGATTAAACTAATTAAAAAAAATTGTATTTACAGTCTACCCTGCACTCACTTGAGAAGGGGGACGCGTACCATTACTGCATTTATTATGCGCTTTGTGGCTATGCCGGCTCCAAAGGCATCGTTTTAATGTACGCCAGTATCGACCATCTAGATAGATTAAAGGTACATTCCAATGTTGAAAAACCTAAGCCCGAACCGGAAGTCAAGCCCTGGACCAACCCTGGACCTTCTGCATTGGAAGCACGAATAAAACAACTAGTCCAAATTTACCGTTTATTTTATCATAGCGATCGATTAAAATCAATTTCAGAAATTTAAATACCCCTGTTTGAATCGAACACTGAACCTTCTGCATTGGAAGAAGCACACATTAATTAGTGTGTGCTAGTTCGTAAATTCTTCACTGTGTCTTGCGTATATCAAACTATCAAGAACACCTCTCGTAAGTTGTAGACATGAAGCGTAAGCAATAATACATTATCATGCTTACTTTAATGATGATGATCTACACCAAGGACCACGCATTTAAAAGTTTCGATATGGCATACTTTACGGTAAAAACACAAATCGCGACCTTGCTAGGTTCACACAGTTAGGAACTCCCGAACTAACCCGAAGAGGTGTGAATACTTCGACCCTTCAGTTATATCAGCAAGTGTACTAGCTTTTGTGTAAACATCACTCCGACCTCACAATTCTAGAGTTCTACCAGCCTTGGAAACCACACTAGATGAATGAAGTCAGACCCTTTTGAACACACTAGAACCGGCCATAAAAAGAAGATTTACAGAAATCTCGGAAACATTCGCCTACGGAAGTCTAAGTGCGGTCCAACTGAAATGTTACAATGGTAGGGTAAATGTTTTCTAGATGCCGTTTGAGTGGGGTGGAAAGAGCATGAGCCAAGAGGGAAGAACAGATCGAGGCCTCGTGCATCTACTATGTTTTCCAAGACTGATTCCACTGTAGTCTTGAGGGGATAAGAGACTCAACTTTGTTTTGTGGTCTGACAATGGACCATTCCACAACTATCTAGATATCTTATATGGTATTTTTAAGATTGGTAAAGAATGTATGGAGGCTGTAGTGGTTGGTGAATACAAGCATTTGTTTTATAACGGAAACTTGGACAAAATTCAGTCAGATTGTCAGTGGCTGGAATCGATCCGGTGACCTCCCGAAAAAGAGTCTCACGTGCTAGGCTACCACTGAGAACACGAAAAAGAGGAAACTGTGCTGAAAACAAGAACAAATAAGAGGGTGGGACTGCAGGTTGTGTATAAGCGTAGCCGTAGAATGCTCCAAAGATAGAAAAGTAGTATTAGTCAACATATTAAATCTTACTTGGAAACAGCTCCTCATTTCGATCAATTTAACACACAGTTGCTGTTACATATTTTCTTCTGATTCACAACAAAATACAAACTGTTAGAGATAGAAATATCTTAGTTCATGTAGTTTTATTTCGGTTTTATCAGTATTGTTCAACGTCTCGTTCGTCTTACTGAAGGATTTCTTGCTTTGCAGATAATGCGTTGGAAAATGTTTAATGTAGTTGAATAACAAAAGAATAAAATAGTTTCCAAAACACTCCATCACGTTCTAGCATGGACATGGTCGTATTGCAAATGGGTGAAGCTTACACGAGTAATCCGCTAAAAGCATGATACGTATATCACACTTTATGTACAAGAGATCAACGAACTTTCGAACCATCTCAATTCCAAACTGCGACGTTCTGTATACAATTTTCATCGGAAACAAAGGAAAGAAAATAGGCTCCCCGTGTTAATAAATAAACATAAAAATAAATTCGTATTTATAGGGTCTACCCACTCAGTAACGATACTGATTCTCAGTGCGGATTTCAATTTCGACTAAACCAACCCTGTAGGCTCTAAACACCATCACGAGTGGCCAATCAAAGATTTTGTTTTCAAATATGAAACATGAATCAGTGATGGACAGTGCAAACACCTGCGGACAAATGCCAAAATCAACAAGGCCGATTCATAACAACTTTGAATTTATTGAGTGCTTCGTTGCTAGGACGGCTCCAAAGTCACCGTTTACTTATTCCTAAGCCAAGAAGTGATAGAATTGTGTCAATGTGGTAAGTTAAAAAACTTTTGCTTGAAGCGGGATTTGAAAATACGTGTCTTCCAATGAGGGTATGTCCGTTAAGGCAGCCAGGGGTCCTATTCTGTAACATTGTATTCTTTATATCCTGCAAAGAATTCTGCCTGAATTTGGATTGTTTCGTACAATATCACATTTCATTCAACAATATTACATTCCATTCAACATTAGAAGATTGAATTAAGGCACAACTCGTTTCAGGATCTCCAATAACGAGGTAACAGAATAGGGCCCATGTGTGATGGACCCCAACATGGCTACGGCCGAACTTGGCTGCCAAATGAACGCATTTGTGTAGATGTCTGGAAGTATTGTTGGTTATGGTTGCTCAACAACCAAATTAATGTTATCTGGTAATCTAATTAATGCATACCTGAGCTTAAGGCCCGATATAATGACAGCTCGCTAAATATTTAGTCCGGGTCTTACTTGTTTTCTCCATTCAAACAATTCTTCTGATTGGTGGTTGCCCAAAACGCACTAAATTTACGTACAAAAACACCGGTACATCAAACAAATTATAACTTTGGACGCTTGAGCTTTGAAATTATAAAACTATCAGGTTGACCTAACAACATATTCTGCCAGGTATTGTGTAATATGAACACATCAACGCGGCCGGTTTTATCTAAACTCTCGTATGAAATTTGACTTCTATTCGCCTATAAAAAGAAACAACACGCTCCAAGCGGACAAAACGAGAAGCGCTAGGGTGAGGGCGTTGTCAAGATTCGTGGCGCGCTAGGAATGTTACACGTCTTCACTTACCACGTTCTAGACGTTTTTGTATTAATTTTTTTGGTTTAACTTCTATGGCAATATTTAGTTGGCATATCAATTATTGTTGTAAAGAATAAAGATGGTTTTAAAATAATATACGTAATAGTTAACTTGTTATGACAATTCACGCATCGGAGATGGACAGCTCTAGAAAATTGTTTTGTTTTCTCAGACTCAATTGGCAAAAAACTAATGATCGGATGTGTTCGAGAGTTCTCCAAACATGCGTAGCAGCCTTTGTAGACAATAACAAAATAAACTTTCTAGATAGAAAGTGCACTGAACGCAAATTCGTAGCATGCACTAAAATGCAAGGTGCGAATTTTCACGGCCCAACCGCACGCTGAGACTACATATCCAAGGTTATATTTGTAAAACAAATCGTTATTTATGGATGTTTATCGTATATTATGGGCTCACGGGTCTTCTACATTGGTACAGGCTTTCAAATACATATATATCGACAGTACTGGCTGCTTAGATTTTAATATAATTAATAAAAACTGTTGTAACGCATATAGTAGCTATGTTAAGTTGCCTCCACCGACCTCATCGTAGCTGCCATCACTAACTTCTCGCGGCGACAGTAACGCTATCTCTTGACAATTTTGTAGGCGTATAACGTCCTGGTAAGCATGAAAGGAAATTCTGTTTTATTTTTACATTTTTTTCTCGCTTAGAACCATATTTAACCGTTAGGCATACAACCATAAAAATCAGATTTTTAGTCCACGTCATATAGTTGCCTGGAATAGCCTTAAACTTATCGACGTATTTAATGGATGCAAAAACAAAATTATACATCTGAATAATAATATAATAAAATATATACTAATATAATACAATAATATATCAAAATAATATAATATATTCTGTTCTTGTGTATAACTGTTATATTCAACATTTTTCCCCGTAATTTACACTGACATATCTATTAGAATGGTGTCTGAATTAATTTGATTGATGGTTCGTATTATCTCTGTGAACAGGGTATCACAACTGTTGTTGTATTTTACAGAGGTATCCAGTCAACTATTTAAGGGCAAAGATCTTTATACCTAACAAATCTATTCTTATTTTTTGTACGAGAGAATGTACTACTAAGAATGCAAGTTCATGAATTTATTTTATTTCTTGTGAAGTTCTATTTACTACCATTTTTTATTTTTTATTTTTTATTTTACAGCAGTTAGTTTTGTTGCTTTGTAAACATAATTGCCATTTTATTTTGTGTTCAATGATGTTTTTATTATTTTTCATTGTAAATTTTACAGTTTGTATTAATTATCCTACCGTGAAAATCAGTTTCATTATTATTATTATTATTATTATTATTATTATTATTATTAAAAAAATATTTATTATTATTATTATTATTATTATTATTATTATTATTATTATTATTATTATTATTATTATTATTATTATTATTATTATTATTGTTATTATTGTTATTATTATTATTATTGTTTTATGGGAAGTCAAGTCATTTATGGGATGTCAAGCAAGATTTGAAAAGCTACCTTTTAACTATTTAATTGTTTTAAAGTATCCTATCGTTACGAGTTTAAATTGAGTTTGAAGCCATCCAGCAGGGCGATTCTGTATGGGCGACGATAAATTTATCAGCGGTTTTAGTCGTTACTGAAAGCGAATGCAAGGCGGTGATTGGCTCATCGCGTTCTTCTAACAACTGAAACCGGTGATAAACGTATCGTCGTCCATACAGAATCGCCCTGCAGTATCATGTCTAGTGTCTATTCATTATGAGTTTAATTGAGTTTGAAGCCATCCAGTATCATGTCTAGTGTATATTCATTATGAGTTTAAATTGAGTTTGAAGCCATCCAGTATCATGTCTAGTATCTATTCATTATGAGTTTAAATTGAGTTTGAGGCCATCCAGTATCATGTCTATAGTGTCTATTCATTTTGAGTTTAAATTGAGTTTGAAGCCATCCTGTATCATGTCCAGTGTATATTCATTATTATTTTAAATTGAGTTTGAAGCCATCCAGTATCATGTCTAGTGTCTATTCATTATGAGTTTAAATTGAGTTTGAAGCCATCCAGTATCCTGTCTATTATTTATGTATATTATCTTTATAATTGTTCACATGCAAGTGTTATTGAACTTTATATTAAGAATTTTGTTGTTGGTGTATTTTGTTTATTATTGTTTCGTTAAAAATTGTACCAGTTCGCTCTGCAATGTTTGTATTTATGCAACCCACTGTTAAGCTAAGGGTTTAGCTTAGTAGTAATTCTTATTTAATGTGCAAATAAATAAATGAACGATAAAAAATATATATATATTATTATTATTATAATTATTATTAATATTATTATTATTATTATTATTATTATTATTATTATTATTATTATTATTAATATTATTATTATTATTATTATTATTATTATTATTATTATTATTATTATTATTATTATTATTATTATTATTTTTTTTTTATAATTAAAATTATTATTATTATAATTATTATCATTATTATTATTATTAACATTACTATCATTGTTATCATTATTGTCATTATTATTATGATTTATTTCCATAATTCATTGTACATACAATTAAAATGTGACATGAAAATGTCATAAAAGAGCATATAATAGCCCGAAACAGCGTGTCTGTCCGCCGTAATAATTGAATAGCAATGACATTAAATAAATAAACTGTGGTGTGCTCAGATGTATCACAGTTAATATCTAAGGACTGTTTTAAGAGCTGTTTGTATTCAAATGTTCAACTTTTAATTCCAAATCCCCAGACCCAGACAAGAAAAATTTATTTTTTGTTCAAAATGTTTCTAGAGCTTTGAAAACTGTAAAACGACCGTTAATCAACCATTCTTTTTAGACAGCACAACAGCTAGAGGAAAAATAATTTCAGATTTATTTGCACAAATATAGATTTTACTTAAATAGTTTACTAGGTTATTAATTATTAGGTAGTATGGTCCTACTAAAGGCGCTCTCATCTTCGTTCCAAAACCAATTCCGTGGAAACCCAACCTCTGTGTTATCGCTGTACCATGTTTGACGCAAGTTCATCAATCAACCAATCAATCCATCATCTTTATTTTTTTATCTTTTTTTTCTATTAACTATTTAAACACGTTATTAACACCATTGCTCGGGGCAACCGCCTAAACCGGACACACCGATAGGTTGTATATTACAATATTTGCGGACACGTCAAAAGCAATCATTCCGTTTAAGTAAATACCCTGGCCGCGGTATTTTAACGGGGCGCTATGCAGGAAGTACGATCAAAGTATCACACCGGAGCAAAGGGGCATCCGCATACGCATACGTCAAACGTATTGATTTATTCATTTTGTTTATAATTTAACATTTTTAATTGAAATGCATCATTTTGTTGACCAAGCTTTGACTCATTTCGTTCCGGCTAGAGAAGGCGATTGATCCATAGGTAAGTTTATATTTTAATCGCAACGCCAAAAAAACGTTCACACAATTATAAAGACATAGCAATTTTAATAATTGGTGCATATATTAAACCATAAATTAGGAGAAAATGTCAAAAATATATTCGTCGCTCAGTCGTTCTGACGAGGGACCCAGAACGCTCTTGAAACGTGTCAGCATGGTTTTGGGTGTGTCTGACGTGGCGGCATAACACGATAATATGTGATTCATTTTATTACCAGATATATATATATATATACTCTCTCTACTCTACTCTACTCTACTCTATAAAGGATATATATAAAGTATGAAAACATTTTTGCGGTGAAACCAACCCAACGTTTATTTATATAAAATAATAGTCAACGTTTATTTGTTTTTGTATGTCTTGAAAAGGACGACTCTACAGTCGTCGAAACGTTGACTATTATTTTATATAAATACACGTTGGATTGGTTTCACCGCAAAAATGTTTTCATATAGGTACTTTACATTTTGCGACCAACAAAATCTAAAAATCATATATATATATATATATATATATATATATATATATATATATATATATATATATATATATATACGTGTATAACAAAACTACTAGTCTGCCCCTGAAGGCTTCTGAACAATAATTAAAACACTACAATTGTACCTATCTACGCACCAGACACGCAACGCGCAAAATGCGCAGTAACGCGCTCTGTGAAAGACGTTGGTGAGTGCATGAACAACATTGTAACATAAGTCATTCGATCCTTCTCAAGAACACAACATGATGTGGTGACTTTGAAAACTGGGCGACAAAATGGGCGCAGAAAATATCGTATTGCGTTTGTATTCACGAATTCACGAACTTTGTGGGTTTCTTCGCGTAACTGATGGAAGTAATTTCTGTTTTCATTACCTACTCCCTCCATATATATCGTTCCCATTTATCTGCTTGTGAATCTGTTTATTCTTGGTTTGCAATATGATCTTTTGTGTCTACAACAATTAGAGTACGGGGTGATTGCAGCTATGTGTTGGAACTGCAATATACCTAATGTACGGGAGTATGGCCTGTGACATGTACATAGTTATAAGGCGGTGCATGTGACGTATGTAGGCGTGGCCTACACTGTCGTAGTTGGAACAGCGGTCTGTCACGGGCTGTCTGTTGAGCCTCGCCAGCCAGAGAAGGAGCATCGATGGGTATACGTAAGTCTGTCGATGCCTTGTGTGTTACCTTATATCATGTATAACATGGGTTCTCTATGTTACAATAAATATGGATAAAAGTTACTCCGTCTATTCTACTTGCATAGAAACCTTCACAGGCCTACAACAATATCCGTGACGTCACGCGAATGGTTCCCATTTTTACAATTTCGTACCAGTGTAAATGTTTCGTGTGAGTTTTTTTTCACAGAATCGATATGTAACTGTCCACAAGGTCTGTATTCATAATTTAATCTCATCTATTATCAAATTAGTGTAAACAACTATTTTCATAGACTTCAACCAATTAAACAATTAATTAATCACACAATTGAATTATCCGTCTACAATAATATTAATACAAACTCCATGCATTCTATTTCGAAAAATTATATGTAATTCATTTAACGTTCACTATATTCATTATAGAACTATTGATTGGCTTTTACTTTATTTGGCCTACCTCATTCCATTCCACATTGATATCATACTTCCTCCTCTAGCATTATGAAAACGTTTACCTCTTACAATTTACCGATTTTCAAAGCTCTGCAGCTTTATTCAGATATAACAACGCAAGCTTTGTGTATTTGTACCACACACACAACCTTGAAACTCACTGAGGACTTAATGAGTTAATTAGGTCAAAAATAAACGGTTACGTCAATTCTCTCTGGTACTTGAAAGGAAACATCAGCCCTCATTTTACTTTATTTCAAGGTTTATGTTCTCTTTGGCGGTTGGAGGGGGGGGGGGGGGGCAGCTTTAAAAGCTAAAAAAGGAGCAAAGCTTTTACATTGCCCATAAACATTCTATCCACTTCCGGTTCGGAAATTCTTAACTTCCTCCAAGATAGGATCGTGTTCTCAGACTCTGGCTGACGTGCGGACACCGGGGCCGACATATCTGGGACATGGATTCAAGGGATAACCTCTAGCAGACCGGCTATCATTCACTGTTGGAAACGTAATGGACATAGATGCGAGTGCTCTAAATAACTAATAAAGCGAGTCTGGTTTTAATGCCGGATAATTACGCTTGCGGGAAGTGTGGGAGTTTTCCGGAAAATTCTCCTGCAGAAAATTTAGTACATTCATTGTAGGCGATTCTGCGGATTGACCCTGGATCCAAAAAATCCTTTTCTCCGAACCTTGTATGCATGAGTAATACATATCACATTTTGGCGTCGCATTATTTTGGGAGTAATTAGTAATTACTATGAGATCTAGCATATAATGCTATTCAGACGGTGATGTGAACATTTCGATTCTGTGTAAAACGAACACATCCTGATGATGATAGTTCAATTCTAGTCACCACATAGGTAGGACACACACAACTATAGTGATACAGGCGTACTGTAAAAAAGCCTTGTAAAGTGTAATTAAATATTTTGTTGGCTCGTTAGCCTATGGTTAAATACCTGTTTCCAATGCAGAAGGTCCAGGGTTGAATTCCCGGTTCGAGCTGGATTATTTTATGTTTGTAACTTGACATAAACCTGATAATAAATCGTTTAATTGACTCCCACTGAAAATCAGTTCTTGTAACTGTTGACAGCGGAGAGTGTCCCAGTTTCCAGTTGACTCTCTTCAGCCTGTGATTCAGATACATAAACATAAGTAAGTAAGTAAGTAAGTAAGTAAGTAAGTAAGTAAGTAAGTAAGTAAGTAAGTAAGTAAGTAAGTAAGTAAGTAAGTAAGTAAGTAAGTAAGTAAGTAAGTAAGTAAGTAAGTAAGTAAGTAAGTAAGTAAGTAAGTAAGTAAGTAAGTAAGTAAGTAAGTAAGTAAGTAAGTAAGTAAGTAAGTAAGTAAGTAAGTAAGTAAGTAAGTAAGTAAGTAAGTAAGTAAGTAAGTAAGTAAGTAAGTAAGTAAGTAAGTAAGTAAGTAAGTAAGTAAGTAAGTAAGTAAGTAAGTAAGTAAGTAAGTAAGTAAGTAAGTAAGTAAGTAAGTAAGTAAGTAAGTAAGTAAGTAAGTAAGTAAGTAAGTAAGTAAGTAAGTAAGTAAGTAAGTAAGTAAGTAAGTAAGTAAGTAAGTAAGTAAGTAAGTAAGTAAGTAAGTAAGTTTTATTTCCGTAATAATATAAATTATTTACCCTTTCGGGTGTACAGGAAATTTGTCAGTCAGTCATGGCAAAATACAGGGAAGGGGTCGCAGCATCGTTGGGTTTATTAGAGAGGTCATATTTTTGAGAATGAGATGCTGAGCTATATACAAGCTTACCACAGACAAATAATTATTTATCTGTGAGCTTACGTTACAGATATTCACCACAGCAAAACGGCCACTCATAGATTTCAAGACCGTACAGTGTCACAACTCGCAATCCGTCCACACAGACAGAGCTGGGTAAGTTCCCCAAAAAAAG
The DNA here is from genome assembly GCA_945910005.1 of Isoperla grammatica. Taxonomy (NCBI): domain Eukaryota; kingdom Metazoa; phylum Arthropoda; class Insecta; order Plecoptera; family Perlodidae; genus Isoperla; species Isoperla grammatica. The sequence goes on from OX246738.1 coordinate 73,903,069, forward strand.
GAACTTTTATTTAAAAGTTTTCACTTTGTGTTTAAAAGGAACTTATAAAAGTTACAGTTTTTCAAACAAGTAAGGAACTTCTCTGCGTCCCTGGAATTTAAAAGTTCCTTTAAAAGTTCCTTTTTAAGTTTCTTTTACGAAAACTTAATGGTATATATATACGATTAAAGTGGCGGTTATTACCCCGTTAGTCCCCCCCCCCCCCCCCCCCTCCCCGCGTCACTCGCTTTTATCACAAGGCTACTTGATCCATCGAGGTAACGTTTCCTAAAAGTAAAAAAAAAATGTACTACATAATTGAACTCGTTTGCTATTCATGTTCACTCAGGATTATCAAAAATCAACATTAAGTGGAAATTACGGTTTTTATAAACTTCTCGAGAAATGGAAGTAACTTTAGGTTTTTTTTTATTCTAGTTCCCAGAAATTAGTACCTTGTTTTCAAATGTTGTAAAATACCCGAATGGTGGTTGTAATAAATGCCCCATGAAATGAAAGGAACTTTTCGATATTTTTAAAGAAGTTCCCCGAAATTAGGAACGTTTGTGTTAAAAGTTTCTTTAATTTAAAAAAAAATCAAGTCTGTTTGTGTGCAGTGTTAGGTAAGAATTTTTACAAAGGAACGCGTTCTTTTGTAAGAGTTCCTACCCAACACTGCACACAAACAGACTTGATCCGTTAGACAGGATCATCGAAGAGTCTAGCGGTAACCAACTGGGAGAATTTAGCAACATGAAACAGCTGCCACGCGGAGTCACAGAGTCGATAAACACGTTTCCACGACGAGAAATTCTGAGCCATCGATTCAGATTAGACCCTCACCACCAGGATCGCCACCAAACATGTGCTGGCAGTAAAATTGGGGAATTTAGTATATTAACCGGTATGTTATATAGTTGCTGTGGATCTTGTGGAAAATTAATCAAAACAATTAAATCTGCCACACAGACGCTGTCGTAGAAAGTAGGGTAAGAATACAAGTCCGGGGTGGAAAGCAGCCGCGCAGTTCGGCGGATGGCTGAGCCGTGGTGGGTCCTGCAAAGCCCTCGGGAGCCAAGACGTAATTAACAGCTTGGATACGTCACGAGATGAGGGCGAGGAAAATAGAAAACCGAGTCTAGACGCCAATCGAGCCGCGGGCTGGACCACACACACCAGAAGAATCGTGCATTTATAAAACGTCACCCCTCATTGGCTGGGCTAAGAATTTTTGGTATAAGAGCTATAACGTTGCTATGGTTGAAAGTGTGTAAATGCCATAATGTTTTTGGATTGATGTGATTTTGTTAAACCTTAAACCTTAAATATTAAATAAGTGTGTATGCCGACCTTTGCATTCAAACATCTTAAGGCTGGTCCACACAGATTTTTAAGACATAATGCATAAGGTTTTAAGGCGTTGTTTTAAAAACAACAATGAAAACAACGTCTTAAAACTAAAACTTTGTGTGAACGTCAGTACGTGTTTCCTATGATCCAACTTTACGACTACGCGTTAAACCATAAATCGTATGTCTTAAAAATCTGTGTGGACCAGCCTTTAAGCTGCCGTTAATGTAGAGCGCTGCTTGCGACGCGTTAGCTACGTCAAAGAGAGCGGACGTTCTCGAAAATTTACGCACTTGGTAAGTGTTTGTTATTTTTTCATGATCGTGCTTACTGTTCGGGTGATGTATTTTATTTAAAAAAAGTGTTAATACTTACTTGTAAACTACGGTTGCAACAAGACATTGTGAGCGTTTAGCATTACAAATGTGGTTATATCATGGACTAAGGACTTAAAATAGCAACTGCGTTAAGTCCATGGTTACATGAAAACAGCTCTGCCACACAGAGTCGATAAAGAAGTTTCCCTGTCAAAAACTTCTTTGTCGCCAATATAAACGGTGTTTCCTTTCTTAACAGTTCTAATTATTTGTTTGGTCTTTCGTAGAAGCTTCGAACTAGGGATGTTAACTTCGTTAACTCGTGTTAATTCGTGTTAACTATAGCTAAATTTGAAAATCCCAATTTTTATATGACTATACTTAATCTACATAACTGTTGAGTGTCGCATTGTGTGTACGATTGTTAATGCTTTCTATAACAGTGTTACTCTCTACAAAAAAGGGGGAGGGGGTTACAATACATTCTCTTTAAAACTAGGTCAAGGACAGAACAAACAAACGTAATATCATTCACCAATAGTTGCTTTTGAAATGAAACAATGTTAATAATTGATACGTTTAAAACCTAGTAAAGGTAAGATTATGTGGATCACTCATCTCACCCTGTCACGAGCTATTCAACTTCCTACAAGTTGACCTACTCGTACTGCCCTATAGCGACTCACATCGGGTCGTGAAGTTGTCCCCTGTTCGATGTAGTGTGAAACCTATACGCAGCTAAAGCCAACTAACAGTGTTCCCAACGGCGGCGGCTAAATGTGTGTTTCAGCTGATGCTACCGGTCATGTTGTGTAGCCGTGTGCATCAGCGCAGGACATGTATAAATGAAAATACATGGCAGAAAATAGAAAGGAAATACTGGTGAACTATTGCAAACACAATACACGGATTTGGCAAATTTAAAACAAAAATAGAGTCATATAAAAAGAAAGATTTACGTAAAATAGCCCATTGAAGCCGATCAAAATGAGCTAATCAAATGTCTGCCTCCATGGCCCATGTCAATCCCTTCAGTATTATAGAGGCTCCCTAAATCCTTCTACACACAGTAGTTATCTTTTGACATGTTTGTGAAGCGTTTTCAATGTCATTTCTACGCCCTCGAGTTACTTTAGTTTAGTTTAGTTCAGTTTAGTTAGTTTAGTGAGTTTAGTTAGTTGTAGTTGCTTTAGTTGTGTGTGGGTTTTGATTGTTATCAGTATGGCGGATTGAAGAATGATAACAACAATAGCGCCGTATTTGTGTTATTCAGATTATGCCCATGGCGGCAATACCGGGTGCCACAACGGCATGGGATTTAGTAGTACATCGTTACAATGTTTAAAATGCGTTTTACTGTTTACAACTGTTCTATAACTTTGGTTTGATATTATTACTCAACAAAATCAACATAAATATTCTGTCTAGACCACACTTTTTATTGTTAACAATGGTATATAATCATTTTCGTAAACTTTATCGGGGGATATTATACGTTCTAAAACTCTCATGTTTTGTGGTAAGCATACTCACCTTCTATATTTGAATAACTTACTACTTATTGGGTGTGTGAGCCGCAGTCGAAATTAGTCAATGAACTCATAAGGGCAGCATCGTTGTTGAAATGTCACGGTTCATCCTCCTACTCCTACGTGCTCCTACTAGTCCTAGTCGTTCATGAGTGGATCGTAATGCAAGCTCATGTATGATACAGTTTTACATTAATTGTTAGCGTTAGAGCAGCCTACTTCATGTGAGATTGTAACAGAACAAACAGGAACAAAGCAAATAACTCATATTTCAATTATTTACAGCTCCGGCTTACACCACGCAGCAGCAAGTTAAACAAAGTTAATACTAATTAGTTAGTTAATATTAAGCAGTGTCACATAGAAATTTGCGATGTTGCAGTTATTACTAATTGCATAGGTTGAAGTGGCATAGTGAAACTGATTAGTGTACGCTTACTTTGTAGCTAAATAAAATGAAATAAAGTGTATTCCCTAATATGTTCTGAAAAATTATGATTATCCCAAAACGTCCTTAAAATGCATTCATGCATATGATTTATATACTTGAAAATATAAAATATAAAATGCATTTGTACGCATCTTTAAAATATTGAATCAAAATTCATATGCAATTCAAATGTGCATTCAAAGTTTCCAATACAAACCAACACTATCACATATTATCTGCTATAGACATAGTTATGGGTTTGTCAGAAGATGATGTGGCTAAGGAATCAAAGCATTCTAGCTACCACTTCAAGTGGGGTTCCTCATTGAGAACGTTGATGATCATAAGTCTCATGTGACCAGATGTGATTTAAAGATTAATTAATTCATACTAATTACTTTACACAAGCACTGTTTATAATTATCGTGAGAATCGTATTTAGGAGATCCAACTCATCGATGCAATTCCCACAAAGCCACAGACACCGATTTGTCTTACTTCGCGGGTGAGGCCAAAACACTTCAATAAAGGAAGAGACCCTCTATTGAACAATAATCTCTTATTACATTGCGAGCGCCTGTATCGGTCACAAACCCCAACACAGAATCACAAAGACACAGCGTAGTGTTGAATGTTCGTGTGTGCGCCACCATTCAGACGACACAATCCTGCTGAATGAACAAAGGCGGTTTAAATTTTAATGATATGTCAAGTTTATGTTTCTCATTTCTCTCCGCCCCTCCTTCCTCTTCCCCCCCCCCCCTGCGTCGCTCACGATAATAACACTACACTCGCGTTCAACCCCTGGTATTCAAATCACATCTACACCTTCAACACTTGAGTCAGGGTTGTCACGCAACTGACTTCACAATCGCATAGAATTACAACTCAATAACACAAACAAGGCTTGGAGCGATCCGCACTCAAGATCCACACTCAAGATCCACACTCAAGATCCGCACCTACGATCCGCACCTAAGATCCGCACCCACGATCCGCACCTAGCCTGAGGGATGTACATTGTACACACACGATGCTGTCTAAGAGAGGTGGCTGGGTGTGATCACACGAGACTGAGTTCTGAGGTCGCGGTTTCGAATGTTGTCACCGGCAATATTCTGACTGAAGCGGGGTCCCACTAACAGCCCTCGAATACTCGCCATAATTTACATAGCTAGTCCTGAGAAAAAAGGAACGTTTCTTACTTATACTTACTAGATACAATAGTTCAGCATTGAAGTTTACAGTGTGGAATGAAAACTGAATGTTAACAATGAATATTATGGTAACCAAGAAGAAAACAAGTTGATAAGTTAGATGAGATGTCAATACAACTGTGATTGATGATAGTGTAATGAAGAATAAAATGGTTTTCTCATAAATCAATTAAAGGGGTTAGAAATGCGGTAATGAGTTCCTATTCAAAGACATGTGACGTTATCTAGAAATGTATGACAACCGTGCACCCGATCCTCTAGTTACTGTAAGTACAATCAAACGGACGGAGATGTTGCTACAAAACAGTAAAAGTGGAAAGGTAAACTAATTCTCAATTGACCTGGGAAAATGTTTTTATAGCACTTTGTAGCGTTTCAAAAATATACGCTGATTGATTTTCCATCTTCAATACTTAACGATGTTTTGTTCCTATAACGTTTTCAGTACATACCAATGTGATTGCACATACATCTCATCTTGAATGCTTTTCTGTCCGATGTCCTTCTGGCACTGTGATTTTACGTTTCTACAATGTGTATTGAGACATGATATTCATGCGGTTAAATTATTAGTTCTGTCACTGAACTGCACGTTAACTAATGTGCAGCCATTTCTTGGAGGTTGAATGGAAGATTCTACCTCACTCGCCATTTCATATCCTTACCTTAATGCCTCAATCAATCTCTCTCTTTCTCTCTCTCGTTTCTATCCAGCTTAGGATATAAACCAGTGTTACACATATTATGTTTCATCTCTAAAAACTGTGTATAACAGCTCTTCAAACAGTCTAGCAAATACTTATTCTGGAAGAAATATTCTTAACAGTGAGTTTAAGTTTCCAAACCTCCCACTATGGCAAGAAGAGTATCACAGGGCTAGGGGAGTTCTTTTCCATTATACGAGTTTTAAGCTGGGATTTCCCAACATTTCCATTTAGCTTTAAAAGTGAATATAGCTGTGAAATCACTTGAGTTTGAAACGACCAAGCTACTAAAGGTTTCACTGCTTTCTATAAGTGGACGTAAAACTTATTTCCGTCACACTTTTTAGGCTTTGGAGCTATTTTCAATTAAATATAAACGTAATTTTTTCTTTTGTTTTCTGTATATAAAACCACTCTGTGGAACATTGACACCGTTGCTTTAATTGATGAAATACATTTCTATAAAACACGATGAAATATATATTTTCACTATAAAGACACCCGGTTCTCCCTTTTCGTTCACACTGTTTTAATTAAAAATACCATACAGCACAGTTGAATTCCAGAATTAACTAAATTAATTAAATTTCCATTTATCAGTGTAACTCCAACGTATATGTAGCCACGCCGTGATTAGACTATTCCAGCAATGTAGGAACTAACATCAACAGGCCTTCATTTTGTGTGACACTGACAAACATCCAAACCGCGACAGGGAAATAAACCAAGGCCTGCTTGACGTACTGGACAAGGAGTTATCCACTACGCCACAATGGGTAGCAATCTAACAATATTTAGCATTGAGATTATTTAGACTAAAATGGTTTTTACTTTAGTGGTCAAGAGGCCAAGCCTGCCTTGAGGAATGTTGGCGACACCGGCTAGGGATTGGATTTCTTTTGCATAGTCCACAAATATCGCCGCCCTGGAAAATGTCACTTATAGGTAACAATCCTTTCTGCCACGTTCATCTCTGCCACTTCCCAACTCTGTCACTTAGATACCATTCCCAACAGATGTTACAGGTCCAAGTGTGGCGCGACCAACTCAGCCACGTTCCTAAATATGCCACGACCAACTAACCTTAACCAAACCGAACCACTACCAACAGTTGGTTGTGTCACAGTTGGTAACGTAGCTGCGTTGGTCGTGTCGAACATTAGGCTCTAGCACTGTTTGGAAAGGACGTGTCAGAGACTAACATGGCATACTTGAAATACCCACAATCTAGGAGTGCGGGGGCGCGCCGGGCCATGCCATGTGCGAGCTTTCACTACGCGACTCTTACTGCAAGCATCGAAGTGCACTTAACACGATGTTGCCGACGCAAAACCATAATAGATGGAAACCTCAAATTTTAATTAATCGGTGGGCTTTTACCACGAGACTACCCACTTCAAATTTCATCACGATCGGATGTTGCGTATGGAAGGTATTAAGCCGTAAAGATCATTAAACAATTCAAAACTTTTTCAGTTAACTGGCCTTCCCGCTCTCGGGCGGGTAAATATCAATAAATACAAATAATACAAATACTGGCTAATTTCTTGTCGGTCTGTGGGCCCCAAACGAATAAAGATACAAGCACTTAATTTTGCACTAATTTTGTTCACCTACCGGGGCATCCTCTTTCACACAAAAAATTGTAATTGGACAGAATGCTAACCTGAAAAAAATAAAAACTCCCAAACAATTAGTTATTATTAAAAGTTGCCGACGAAAAACAATAATTTTGTGTCACAACGTTCTTGCCATCGATGTTGAAAACTGAGTAAATTTTCAGAATCCTATCTTTGACAGTGACCATGTAACAAAATAATTAGTTTTAATTACAGGAAAGAAAATCACCAACAAAATGACAAGGTCCGCTTGATCTCCGCCTAGAGGAGGCTCGTCGAACTACCAACTTGCGAGTTCGGCGAGCCTCCGCTAGTCGCTTGTTTGTCTCCGACTAGCGGAGGCTCGCCGAACTCGCAAGTTGGGAGTTCGACGAGCCTCCGCTAAGCGGAGATCAAGTTGACCTGATACATGCCAAGATTAGTCAAATACCTAAGTATACAATTTGGATTAGTCTTTTTTAAATTAAAATCATTGATATACCAAACAAAAATGCAAAAAATTTGCAAAAAAGAGGCCAAGCCCAAAACGGAGAAGACAAATCGTTACAAACCAAAGAGGGTACACGTAAAAAAAAAACGCCAATTTCAAAAGAGGCTCAACATTTAAAGGGGTGATATCTAAAATTGTGGCCAAGCTAATTATTTTATTTCCAATATATAAATATAGTAATTATAATTAAATAAACAAACATATAAATGTTTACATCACTTAATAATTGATAAATAAATATATTTACAACAATTCCAAAATTAAATTAACTTATTGAAACATTTCGAAGTGGGAAAAACAAAATGAACACACTGTATTTATAATTAAATCTTGGCCGATGAATTTGTAATTTGGCTTTGGGCAATATATTATTAATATTACGTACTATAAAGCAATAATGGTAATAACTATTCAGGTTAATGAACTTTAAAATCAATTTAATATGTAATTCAAGAAACATTTCAGGGCCTTGATTCTCTATGGTCAACGATAAGGTGATCACCGGTTTTGGACGTTATGAGAAGGCTGTGACCCAATCACAGCCATCCATTTGCCTTCCGTAACGACAGAAACTGGTGAGAAATTTACCACAGATTTAGAGAATCGGGCTTCAGGACTTGGAAAATAAAACTGAGAATGCAAATTCATCGGCCAAGCTTTCAATTATAAATACAGTGCGTTCATTTTGTTATTTCCAACCTCGAAATGTTTCAATAAGTTAATGTAATTTTGTAATTGTTGTTAATATATTTATTTATCAATTATTAAGTGATGTTTACATTTATATATTTGTTTATTTAATTATAATTACTATATTTATATATTGGAAATGAAATAATTGGCTTGGTCACAATTTTAGATATCACCCCTTTAAATGTTGAGCCTCTTTTGAAATTGGTGTTTTTTGTACGTGTATTCTCTTTGGTTTGTAACGGTTTGTCTTCTCCGTTTTGGGCTTGGCCTCTTTTTTGCAAATTTTTTGCATTTTTGTTTGGTATAACAATTTGCTTATTCGTTTCTAAATGACGGTATTTCAGTTATAGTCTTACAATTTTCCAATAACTACTTATATGTCGAATAGCTTGTTGTCTCCATGGCAACGACCAATCAAAACTCTTGAAATCCTCCAAATAGCTTAATTGCTACAAATAACTTGACTATTAAGAGATTGTAAGACCCGCCCTTAGTTAGTTACCTCACGTCGAAGGGTTCATTGTTGTCTCATCAACTGTGTTAAATGCTCGAAACATAGTATTATGAGATATGGTGGAGGTTAACTAGATTAGTTAGTGGCTCTGAAGCCGCACGGTGCTAGTTAGAACTACAATGAAGTTTGTTCGCCACGCTTAAGTGTGCTACGTAGTTTATTAATAGTTGGAGAGCTATCCCCTCTGCTTAGGTACGTAATGTTGGTGCTTTCACAGGTGTTTAGCTATGTTATTTGAGAAGCTTTAATTCCATTAAACGATGGAGGTGTCAGAGTAATGTATGGCAATAGCTTCTTAACCTTAAATGCATATTTAGGAAGAAACTGAAACAATCACAGATGTCGACGAGGCCATGTAAAACACTTAGGATCAAACAACAAAATGTGTAGGTCTATCTGTACAATGGGAGACAATACTGAAACAACCTATTTTGCAGCCAGACGTGATAAGAGTGTGGGGGTTTTCTTGAAGCCTGCAGCACTTACACATATGTGCTGTGACGTGACGGGACGTGACGTGACGTGACGTGACGTGACGTGACGTGACGTGACGTGACGTGACGTGACGTGACGTGACGTGACGTGACGTGACGTGGCGTGACGTGACGTGACGTGACGTGAAGTGATGTGATGTGATGTGATGTGATGTGATGTGATGTGATGTGATGTGATGTGATGTGATGTGATGTGATGTGATGTGATGTGATGTGATGTGATGTGATGTGATGTGATGTGATGTGATGTGATGTGATGTGATGTGATGTGATGTGATGTGATGTGATGTGATGTGATGTGATGTGATGTGATGTGATGTGATGTGATGTGATGTGATGTGATGTGATGTGATGTGATGTGATGTGATGTGATGTGATGTGATGTGATGTGATGTGATGTGATGTGATGTGATGTGATGTGATGTGATGTGATGTGATGTGATGTGATGTGATGTGATGTGATGTGATGTGATGTGATGTGATGTGATGTGATGTGATGTGATGTGATGTGATGTGATGTGATGTGATGTGATGTGATGTGATGTGATGTGATGTGATGTGATGTGATGTGATGTGATGTGATGTGATGTGATGTGATGTGATGTGATGTGATGTGATGTGATGTGATGTGATGTGATGTGATGTGATGTGATGTGATGTGATGTGATGTGATGTGATGTGATGTGATGTGATGTGATGTGATGTGATGTGATGTGATGTGATGTGATGTGATGTGATGTGATGTGATGTGATGTGATGTGATGTGATGTGATGTGATGTGATGTGATGTGATGTGATGTGATGTGATGTGATGTGATGTGATGTGATGTGATGTGATGTGATGTGATGTGATGTGATGTGATGTGATGTGATGTGATGTGATGTGATGTGATGTGATGTGATGTGATGTGATGTGATGTGATGTGATGTGATGTGATGTGATGTGATGTGATGTGATGTGATGTGATGTGATGTGATGTGATGTGATGTGATGTGATGTGATGTGATGTGATGTGATGTGATGTGATGTGATGTGATGTGATGTGATGTGATGTGATGTGATGTGATGTGATGTGATGTGATGTGATGTGATGTGATGTGATGTGATGTGATGTGATGTGATGTGATGTGATGTGATGTGATGTGATGTGATGTGATGTGATGTGATGTGATGTGATGTGATGTGATGTGATGTGATGTGATGTGATGTGATGTGATGTGATGTGATGTGATGTGATGTGATGTGATGTGATGTGATGTGATGTGATGTGATGTGATGTGATGTGATGTGATGTGATGTGATGTGATGTGATGTGATGTGATGTGATGTGATGTGATGTGATGTGATGTGATGTGATGTGATGTGATGTGATGTGATGTGATGTGATGTGATGTGATGTGATGTGATGTGATGTGATGTGATGTGATGTGATGTGATGTGATGTGATGTGATGCTGGCACAGTATTGTAATGCAAGTCTGTGATCACATACTAATTACGGACAGTATTGTAATGCAAGTCTGTGATCACATACTAATTACGGGAGTGAATCGTTCGTAGCCAAAAGTAGGATTATGTAGGCAACCACAATTTTCAATAATTTAACATACTCTATTAAGATAAGACTAGGTAGCTGATACATATTCAATTTGGTGTTTAGCATTCCAATATGGTAAATGCAAATGGTTTACACCAAAGATTCGAATTAAAACATATTTGTCACAAATTAAAACCAACATTTAAAAGCACTGGGATGAATTAAAATTCTAAACTGCATTTAAATAAAAATATCTAACTGGTATTTTATCTACAAACCATCTACCATTTTCACCACATAATACTCTACGTAATATTTCTGCAGCACGTTGATCAAATATCCAATTAAAGTGTTTGATCCCAGATCACGATAAATACATTTCCTGGTTGGTTAAATTCCGAAAACATCAGCAGCTGACCTGTAAACTATTTTAGAAACTTTACTTTTTACTTTAAAATGCAACACCCGTTTTGCTTTTATCTGAATTTGAGTCGAAACTTTAGAAATATTTCCTAAAACAAGATTTGCGTCAAGTTTTATTATAATCGAGACGATCCAGAAGGTATTGCAATGCAACAATGGGGCTTATGAATGGCAACAACGCAACAATAGGCTTATGAATTTTACCTTACATTTTCTAACATTTTACCATAAAATAATGCCTCGTGTGGCAGTTTTCTTTGATTCTATCCAACAAAGAAACATTGATTCTATTCGAGTTAAAGAATTTTACGAACACTTCCGCGATGCTGTATCTAACGTCCGGAAAATGTATGAACAAGCATCGGAACAAGACAACGCACAGCTCGGTGAACTCACGAACAAACGAAGGTGTGGTTACATCGACAATAGCACGAGTAACCGTACTGCTGCTCTTGAAGTTTGTGATCAATATTACAGATAGATTTGAATTTTCGGATCATTTGTGTGCTTCGAAGTTGTTTTGTGTTAAACATTTCAACAATACAGCGCGAAATTTCCAGAAAGCGATTTCCAGTCAACAGCCAAGTTAAGAACGGAGCTGGAAGTGTTGTTTCTCGAAGAGATCTGCGCGCTGCATCCGGTGCTACGCCACTATTACAATTCCTTTTGAAAAATAAATTGTCACGTACTTTTTCAGAATGTGTTACTGTTTTGAAAATAATAGTAACAATACCAATGACAACTGTAGAAAGTGAAATGTGTTTTTCTACTCTAAGCCGAATAAAAACATTCCTCAGAAATACAATGGCAGCAGAAAGGTTGACTGCACTGGCTATGCTGTCTCTCGAGAAGAGGATGATCAATTGCATTCCCGAATTTAACAAGCGGGTAATCGAGAAATTCGAAGAGTAGAACTAGTATACAGACATTAAATTATCAGGTAAGTTTGATGTGCTGTTATTTATTATCTTCTAAATGAAGACTAACTACCCTTTTAAAATTTTAACTGATGTGTGCCCTACCCATTTCAAAACCCACGAGCCGCCACTGAATTTTATCATTTTATTCTCGTAGGAAAATAAAATACAAGTACCGAAGATTGCAAAATAAAAAACCAAAAAGATCATTTGACAAAATATGAAAATGTGGATGTTGGTTAAATAATCCTTATGAATTAGATAAACGTATCGATGATATTTTCACGAAACTATTGTACCAAACACGCATATTTGATTTAAGAGAGACATCTTGACGACCCTACACTCCAAACACAGATGACTAAAATTTAGTCATCTTTGACGTGCCTTTTTTGCAGCCTTGTTATAATTGCCAATTGGTGACTATTTTTAGTCGTTAAAGATGTCTAATAACGCATAATATTAGTCAATTTATAATGACTATTTACCTTAATGACTAATTTTAGTCACTTATAGACGACTAACTTTAGTCACTTATAGGCGACTATTCTATTTTATTCTATCTATTCAAATTTTAGTCACTTATAGACGACTAATTTTAGTCACTTATAGGCGACTAAATTTCTTCCTTCCGGATATAATAAAATCGCTCGGGGGTCAAAAAGGGACTCCACAGTTTTGAAATTTCAAAACAAAATTGTTGTTGAGGGGCAGTGAGGAAGGGGCTTGTGGGAGGGTTATTGATAAGAAGGTAATGATGAGGTGTATTGGTGTGTGAAGGTAGCATAAGTTTAAGTTGGGGGAAGTTGGGGAGCTTGTGTTATTTGGGTGCTGAAATACGATAGGTGAACGGAAAATGGTTGGGGGGGGGGGGGGAGTTAGTTTGTTCAAAGAACAGTGGGGTATTTGGGTGCTAAAATATGATAGTGAATTAAAAGCTTTGGACAAGTGTTAGGGGGGTGTTAAATGTAATGGGTAAAAGAGGTAAAAAGGTAAAAGCACTCCCACATTCTTCATACATTGGACAATGCTGTCGAGATAGATACACACATTGCACAACCTGGTTGCCCAACCATGTTTGCATAAATGTACACATTTATATGGAAAGGATGGGATTTTTTGTTGATATTATTTTAGTGCTTGTGGTTGGGGAAAGGAGACCAATAGCTTACCTGAAGAGGTGGGTAGCTACGTGAGATTCAAAATACGAATATTATTCAAACCAACAAAATTGTAAGGTTAATTACATGTACTGTAATTATTTATTGAAAATTATTTACCCATAGTTTGTAGACAAGGGGTAGGCAAGCATATGGCACAATGTAAAGCAGTATCACAAATGCACACTTAGTTTTTTCCAACCCAAATATCTAATCTGTGAAATATTTAACTAAAAAAAAAAATAAACAAATACAAAATATAAATATAAAAAATATAAGAATATATAAAACATGTAAAAATAAAATATAAAAAATAAAATATAAACATGAAAAATAAAATAATAAAAAATAAAATATCAAACAATTAATCTTAACAACTTTGGAATGGAGGAAGGAGAGTTAGGAAGTAAAAGATGAAGGAAGTGAAGAAAGGGGGTTTGATGTAGCACCTATTAGTATCTCGCAGGGATTGGAACGTTTCATCCATAAAGGCTCCGGTTCTAGTATATAGCATGATTACATTACGGTACCTATTTTGATACTGGTTCCCTACATAAAAGTTCCATGAGAACCGATTCTTAAAAGTTCCGGCTATGCAAGATAATATTAATATCAAAAATCACGTACGTTGAAAACACTCCGATTTTAATAGTTGAACATTAGTGGTGTAAACATGAACCGGTAAAATAACTCGAATACGTAATTTCTAGGGTTGCCGCCGATTATCGATTAACCAATTACTAACCGATTTTTACTTAGATAATCGATTGATTATCGATATGAAATTTGTAATCGATTGGCAGGTCTGCTAACCTTATTCCCAAACGATTGGGCTAATCCCACACCAGAATAGTTGAAAACTATGGCATCCCTCTAGAGTTTTTTAGTCCTGTGTGGCACTCCTGCAGGCAGACGGCTTTCATACCTTACCTTCCCTTTGCAGCAACCTTTGCCACAACTGGGTCACTTGCAATTACGACCCAATTACTCTAGGTAAATCTTCCCTTGTGAAAATGTACTGTTGAGATTACTATTGGTATCACTATTGAAAAATTACGTGCTAGTAAATTTGAACAAACTATTCAGATTTACTATTCATTATTATTAATTACTATACAAAATGAGTGAAATTACTCTTGGGATTTAACATGTCAACTCAAAGATTAACCGTAAATTAGTAAATTATTATTAGCTGCTGTGATAGTAAACTATTAAAGAGATCAATAGTAAAATATTGAAAATTGGAGAAAGCGTTCAGCAGCTGAAAATAATTGACATGGATTTAAAGCAACTTTATGGTCAACTTAATAATATCTCACCCTTCTCAAAGAAATAATTTACACATTTAACTATGCAGGCAAGACATAAGAATCAACTAGGCTGGCTATAGAATAGAGTAACAGAGATGCATATTGAGTTGAACATAAAGTGCTTTGTATCTATTTGCAAAAGTAACAACATTTTAAAAGAAAAAATGCCGCAGCACATTTTATTGGTCAATTATACACACTTGTACATTTATTTAAACAATTTCATAATTTACTTCAAAGAACAATTAAAAATTTCAGGTAAGAAACATTGATGTTCTGATAAGAAATAAATTGTATGTGTAGACTTCTTGTTCTGTTTTGCACTGAAAGCCTTATTCTCTATTGAAGCAGATTCCATTTCTGCAAGGTGGGCTCAAAAGACTGAAAACCAATCGATAACAATGCAATCAATATAACTTCAGAAAAGGAATTGATAGGTAGTTATGTATAGTTTATTTATAATTATATAAAGCTTTGGTTTTTTGACATCAATGTTTTACGTGTCAGCATTGTAATGTGACATTGATATTTTGTTTCGATGTCGGATGCTGTAATTTTACATCAATGGCAAGTTGGCAATGTTATTTTACTATACTGTACATACCTTCAGAAAACGATAGCCGGAAAAATGATGTTTGACCAAGGTGTCTCTTTAGGCGTAGTTAAACAGGATCCATACTGTCTTTCCCAAGTTGAGGTGTGCGAATAAGTTTGTCATCGGAAGGCCTCTAGGAATAAATAATAAATATTGATATCAGCAGGAACTTATTTAGGTGATAGAGTTAAGACTTAGCTTTGAAGTCTCTAAATTATAAAAAATGGAAAAACAAAAATGTCAGGATAATGACATATTTTTCCTTAATTTTAAAGAAACTTAAATGGAACATTTAAAGTGATGTTCCAAGTAGGTAGGTCAATTCAGGTAATTACAGACTAGACCTTCTGAGTCAATCAAATACGTACTCACGTAGACCTACCTCACCCGCACAGAATGTCAACATTGAACGGTGGATTACATAATATGTTGTTCCATTAACTTAGTAGTGACTTAGTATCATGCAAACTGATAAACTAACTGCTAACTGATATATTTTTTTTAGTACATATTGATTGCTGTGTACGGAACTTGATAGGTCTATAAAGTTTTCGGATTAAGTTATTTTCCATAATTCGTAACTAGTCATACTTTTCTATTTTTTTCTTTTTTAGCAAGGTAGGCCTACGTCTAAATCTAACTTTGTGAAGGTCTACAGAAGGCCTACCGGTAGGCCTACCCTGAAAACTATAGGCTTGTAGGCCAATGGTAGGTATATGTCCCAGTAGGTCTAATGATAACTTTTATATGCCTAATGGAATGGTAAGCACTAATGTGCAATAAAATAACAGGTCTAGATACTCAATACGGTAGTACAGTTGTCCCAAGACTACCTTACACATGCTTTCGTCACAGGCGACTGGTTCGTAGCCAATCAGCGATCGGTATTGGCGCTGGTGTGTCTCAGGCGGCTCGCTGGTTGGCTACGACTGTCCCGGATGTGACGAAAGCAGGTGTAAAGTAATCTTGGGTCCACTATAGGCCTACACATCCAGTAGGCCAGTAGGCCTGGTAACATATTATCAGTGTGTGTAATTTGCAGTCTGAACGACAAGTTCGATAGGCCTACTAGAGACCACTCCCTTACAGTTACCAGGAAAAATAAACTCCATCAGGCTTATGGAATGGTAAATTGTGCATTCTCATTGTAAGATAGAGGCCTATGCTTAACAAGTAAATTTGCATTATGCTTACAATTGCAGGGGTAATTACAGTTAGGCCTATTGATACTGTTACCCGGGACTCAAAGTATCGGCATCGAGATGCAACGTAACATAAAGGAAATGTTCCTCGTTCACAATAAACTGATGGTAGGCCTATATTGTAGTAGGCCCTACGTATTAACCTAAGCAAGGAGTAAGGACACTAGGTATTAGGTACCGGTACACTACAACAACGGAATTCACAATTTTAATCCAATACACCTGTTGAAATCCTGGGGTGGGAGGTGGCCTACACACCACACTGACTGGGTAGGCATAGATTATGATTGTGATTTTATTGTGAATTTTTACACACTGTAAAAAATAGTAGGCCCAGCTTGAAACATAAACATGCCCTAAACTTCATGATATGAATCAAAATGATGGGTTGTGATTGGGCTCTGTTATACAAACAGGCAGGCTATGCCTAGGCAGACCTGCTACGTCAAGCTTGAGAAAATATTGATTATGTAATGGATTTAGTAGATCCCACGAATGAGAGGCCTGCCCTGCCGTACCTAGGGCTAAGGTAGACCCTACCGTACCTAGGGCTAGGGTAGGCCTACAGTAAAGGTCGGTGCACAATCGCCCAGTAACGATAACTGTAACGATAACGATAACGGGAATAAACTTCGATTCCATGTTAAACTACGATACGATGCACAATCAGAGCTTCCCGTTACCGGGCCCGGTAACGGGAACGGGAAGTTCGCCAAGTTTTAACTTAACGTTACCGTTCCCGTCTGTCAGTTACCGGGACCAATCAGAAGCAAGCGTCCACGGCCTGTTAAAAGTATTAGCAAATAGCCGAGCGTCTGCTTAACGGGCAATTGTGCATCGAATGCCTTCCCGTTACCGTTTTAAGGTTATCGTTATAGTTACAGTTATCGTTACCGGGCAATTGTGCACCAACCTTTAGACCTACAATCATGCACTAGGCCTAGGCCTAGGCCTACATTTTACAAATAGGCCTAGGTTCTATGCCTAGGTGGATTAGCTCCTGATCCTTACAGACAGTACAGACAACACTGTGCCTGCATTGTTGTTAAGGGTCTAGGCCTAGGCCTACAAGAAGATATGTTAACAAAATATGATTGTACTGGGAACGTATATTAGGGCCTAGGCCTACGTGTCTTTTGATGAACACAGAGTAGAGACTTCCAAATGTGCGGCAGGGCCTGCCACTAGGCAAAATGTGAGGTTAGGTTAACCACCTAGCTCGAGTCTAGAGGTTATTGTATAGAATTCCACTAAAACAAAGCTTGGCCCAGAACAATTCAATTATATTATTATTATATTAACAATAACTAAACGTTGTACTTACCGAAATATCAGGCCATCGACGGTTAGATCTCGATGCAGGCATTGTCAACTACGCACTCCGCGAGGCGCGAGGCAGCGAAGATATGTGGCGCAGTCGGCAGTTCGCCCGACCACTGATCACTGTTCCGTTTCCGTCTGCCGCTTCGATACGCGCGCGTATTCAAAGATCATATTCAAATTTGCAAAGATTAAAGACGTTTTGGATAATGGAAAGAAGAGGATGCGGCTTATAATATATAATGTGCATACTATGCATTAATTACAGCTTCTTCAAAATTATAGGTCTTTCTTAAATCTACCCGCTTTATATTTTTTTAATAAAATTTTTACAAAAGTCACTGTTATGTTACCTGTTATAAATATTTCGTAATTATGTTTTAATTTTTAAACCAGTTTAAATATGTAGTTTTGGCTACTGCTATGCACGGATTTGTAGATGATGAGCTTTATGTTTTTTGATGTTTTTTTTAATATTTCCAATTTGAAGAAGGTGCTATTTATTTTAATTTTATATTATTCCATTTCTTAAAATTTAATAAAAAAAACACATCAAAAACCATAAAGTTGGTAGATTTAAAAAATACCAAATTATATAATTACTACCTTCACAAATCAACGTTGACACATCGATAAGCTTCAGCAATGCTGGATGCGACTAAATGACTAAAGCTGTGACAAAAGTAAAATGTCTATTTTGACAGTCAAGTGTCTAATTTATTGCTTAAATATAAATATGACTAAAATTAGACGCTTTTAGTTTAACCAAATTAGTCACTTTTAAATAGTCACACTATTAGACACTAAAAACCGACTGTTTGCTAAAAGAGTGTTTAAAATATAAATTTGGTGTCTAATTTTTACTTCAAGTGACTAAAATTTAAACACTGCACACAAAGATGACTAAATTGG
This sequence comes from Isoperla grammatica, assembly GCA_945910005.1. Lineage (NCBI taxonomy): Eukaryota > Metazoa > Arthropoda > Insecta > Plecoptera > Perlodidae > Isoperla > Isoperla grammatica. The sequence continues at coordinate 73,921,781 of OX246738.1, forward strand.
TGTCTAAAACGGTGTCTTCGTGACTAAATTTTAGTCATCTGTTGTTAGAGTGTATGGAAGTTGTAATGAAATTATAAACATTATAACCATACATAATATAATTGATTTGTCTGTTAGTCACCAGTCTCGAACTCTAATTATTAAACTATATTTCCCCAACTTGTTTCATGTCTAGTTTTCGTTTGTTAAGTTACTAAACTCTGCTCGAAATCCAACTGGATAAAAAAGTTTTAAATTGTCGAGAGTGCAGTGACAATTCGCCACTTTCGATTAATGCAATTCCAACCATTGTACCTAATGAATATCTGTATCACCATGCGATGCCACAGCAAGACGTGCGACTTACCAGGGTTGTGTGTAGTCTAGTCAGACACGTGCGTGCTTGACGCCTGCAGCGATGCGACTGACAGAACAGCCGGCAGCGTGGTGCGTGGCGCTTGGTCGGGACTCCCTCCCCTACCCCTCCCCTACCGCGCCAACAACCCTCGCCCTCGCGACGCGCCAAGGCCATCACCTTACACACGTTCGTTGTGTCTCCGCGTTGATTGAGTTCACTGCACTTATCGATCCAACACACAACTCAAGCATGTATTTATCTGTTTCATTAAGGCTGTGAGTGTCCATCCCAGCCTGCGGAAACCCCGATTTATGACTTAGTTTATAAGACATTGATGACAAGATGTAAAGACAAGATGACAAGATGTAAAGAGCGTCAGCTCATTCTGACAAATAAAGATTAGTACAGTTGGACATTTAAATTGCCACAAAGTAATCCCAAAATACATCATCTCTTAGAGAATTAAGTGTCGATAGATATTTCCATTGTTTAGATGTCCTTATTTTATACTGAAATGTGTGTCGCACAGTGGCGACTGGTGTTAATGTGAGCTGGTGCGCTGGCGCCACCTAAGTGAGGCCTACATATTTTCACCATCTTCATTCGTAACGATGCGGATGTTCTTATCATATTATGTGTTTTTCATACATTCGTATTGTTAACTATAAAAAGTAAGTTATGCTAAGAGTATTGGCAAAATGTGCCTATACCATGGAACAATAACCTAAGCTGTTTTATGATAACACCATAACTACGTACACAATTATTTTTAGAAAATAAGTAAGAATTAGTGACATGTTTATTGTTTAATGAATTGGTAGTAGAGAGTGCGTAGCGCTGCTCTAAAGATACCCTCACCTCCCCGCCTAAACAAGTTGACTGTCAAGGTTGAGCTGTTAACCCCGACCCTCGCCTCGGTCACTGCTCATGCTACTCTAATGACGCGGGAAGCGGCAGGGACTCCCATGTTGCAAACTTCGTTATTTTTTTACGCTAGCGTAGCTTTTGGGCTAGCTTATTAAAAAATGATTATGAACTGTCTACATAATGTTTTTCTCTTGACTTATTTAAAATTTACGTAGTTATGGTGTTATCATAAAACAGCTTAGCTTATTGTTCCATGGTATAGGCACATTTTGCCAATACTATTAGCATAACTTACTTTTTATAGCGTACAATACGACTGTATGAAAAACACATAATATGAATATTCTTATAGCCCCCCCCCCCTTTCCCCCTCAAGCTCTTAAAAAAGAAATGTGTTTGGATGAAATATTATATAATATTCAAGAGCCAACACACTACCTACCGTGATGGTCACGAGCCGCCACTGGTGGTGCAGCAACACAAAAATAAGAACATTTAAAAACAAATATTTATCGGAACAAAGAAACATTCATAAGAAGCACTAAATTCTCTATGATGTAACATATTTTCGTTCACATTTTAACATTTTGAAAAGTTTTTCAAAGCAATTTTAACCGACATAAATCCAGGGTTAGCCGCAGGGTAGGCGGACATACACCTTTGGGGGGTTAGGGGGCAGTTAAGGGTCTTTGCACTTAACTCAGTTCAGTAGCCAAAAACGGGTAACTACTTACTACGCTCTTTGACCCAACTCCAAAACACACTTATTTGATCACATAAACGCCAAACAAACATCTTCTAGTAACTGGGCATCAGTAAACGATAATTTGTACAAATACCTTTTGCAACTTGTAAATAGTTAGTTTTATTTTTTAGTGTGATTGTCTTGCTTCTTTTATCGTTTATTTTACACTTAAGTTTCAGTACTTCTGAACACTTCATTTTTCATTTGTCGTGTTCTATTCTTTTATTCGACAACTCGTTTAGTTTTAAAACAAATGAACGACACAAAATACACGATAAGTGGACGGACGTGTTTAACAACTCTTGAGTTTCTGCAACACTTTATGGCTGCCGTTTAGGGTGCATATTTTTAATTCCTCGTGCAAATGACATCACGTACTGTTATAAATCCATGATATGATTAAGATGAGACATATTTAATTATAAAGAGACGACCAATGTACAGTAGAACATACTGTGTGCAGTAGCTGGGTTGCAGTGGGGTGGGAGGACAGGAATATATGGAGGGAGGTCGTCCAAAGACAGGAGAGCGATAACGCGTCGAGTGCGACCTTTAGAAAGATGATGCGCTACAAATCGGCAGAGTGGTGCTCATTTCAGCGAGTAGACTATTTGTTTTTCATGCGTTTGTATGTTGAAAGTAAATGATACACCATGATATAGTCTCAGCTGAATCAGAAAGCATACTGAACAGATAGTAAGTATAGAGGTGCGTTTGTAAATGATGTTTACAATTTCCAGTTTATGGTGGTGCTATGGTTTGCTATTGATTTTGACACGAAATTACACCAAACTCATGTTAAAAACCGTTTATAATAATGTATACATGTATGCCTAAAAGTATAATCACATAACATATAAGAAACAGAATACAATATTTGCGGGCCTGTAATACGATTTAATTTTTTTTTTAAAGCATCAATAAACACAGGATATAAAAAGGCTGTAAGTCAAAAAAAGATCACCGATTTTGCGATAATTCCGCTCACTGACTGTAAAATGGCTCATTTCGCAAATTGTTGTTTTTGAGGGGCCAATCGACGGTTATAGACCTTAGACTTCGTTTATCCCCCCCCCCCCAACGCCCCCTGCATTATAAGCACATTTAGCGCAAGGTCTACTTGATCTCCGCTAGGCAGAGTTGAAGTTGACCTTGATTTCGCGACCAAACACTTCGAAAACAAGATATAATTTATTTAGTGCTGAGACAGAAACGCGCCGAGGAGTGGCGTAAAGTGAGTGATAGTGGTGGAGATGGAAAGGTGGTGGGATGACAGGGATATATGCAGAGAGCTGTCGTAACACAGGATAGTGAAGTGAAGTGAGTGATAGCGGTGGAGATGGAAAGGTGGTGGGATGACAGGGATATATGCAGAGAGCTGTCGTAACACAGGATAGTGAAGTGAAGTGAGTGATAGCGGTGGATATGGAAAGGTGGTGGGATGACAGGGATATATGCAGAGAGCTGTCGTAACACAGGATAGTGAAGTGAAGTGAGTGATAGCGGTGGAGATGGAAAGGTGGTGGGAGGACAGGGATATATGCAGAGAGCTGTCGTAACACAGGATAGTGAAGTGAAGTGAGTGATAGCGGTGGAGATGGAAAGGTGGTGGGATGACAGGGATATATGCAGAGAGCTGTCGTAACACAGGATAGTGAAGTGAAGTGAGTGATAGCGGTGGAGATGGAAAGGTGGTGGGATGACAGGGATATATGCAGAGAGCTGTCGTAACACAGGATAGTGAAGTGAAGTGAGTGATAGCGGTGGAGATGGAAAGGTGGTGGGATGACAGGGATATATGCAGAGAGCTGTCGTAACACAGGATAGTGAAGTGAAGTGAGTGATAGCGGTGGAGATGGAAAGGTGGTGGGATGACAGAGATATATGCACAGAGCTGTCGTAACACAGGATAGTGAAGTGAAGTGAGTGATAGCGGTGGAGATGGAAAGGTGGTGGGAGGACAGGGATATATGCAGAGAGCTGTCGTAACACAGGATAGTGAAGTGAAGTGAGTGATAGCGGTGGAGATGGAAAGGTGGTGGGAGGACAGAGATATATACAGAGAGCTGTCGTAACACAGGATAGTGAAGTGAAGTGAGTGATAGCGGGGGAGATGGAAAGGTGGTGGGAGGACAGGGATATATGCAGAGAGCTGTCGTAACACAGGATAGTGAAGTGAAGTGAGTGATAGCGGTGGAGATGGAAAGGTGGTGGGATGACAGGGATATATGCAGAGAGCTGTCGTAACACAGGATAGTGAAGTGAAGTGAGTGATAGCGGTGGAGATGGAAAGGTGGTGGGATGACAGGGATATATGCAGAGAGCTGTCGTAACACAGGATAGTGAAGTGAAGTGAGTGATAGCGGTGGAGATGGAAAGGTGGTGGGATGACAGGGATATATGCAGAGAGCTGTCGTAACACAGGATAGTGAAGTGAAGTGAGTGATAGCGGTGGAGATGGAAAGGTGGTGGGATGACAGGGATATATGCAGAGAGCTGTCGTAACACAGGATAGTGAAGTGAAGTGAGTGATAGCGGTGGAGATGGAAAGGTGGTGGGAGGACAGAGATATATACAGAGAGCTGTCGTAACACAGGATAGTGAAGTGAAGTGAGTGATAGCGGGGGAGATGGAAAGGTGGTGGGATGACAGGGATATATGCAGAGAGCTGTCGTAACACAGGATAGTGAAGTGAAGTGAGTGATAGCGGTGGAGATGGAAAGGTGGTGGGATGACAGGGATATATGCAGAGAGCTGTCGTAACACAGGATAGTGAAGTGAAGTGAGTGATAGCGGTGGAGATGGAAAGGTGGTGGGATGACAGAGATATATGCAGAGAGCTGTCGTAACACAGGATAGTGAAGTGAAGTGAGTGATAGCGGTGGAGATGGAAAGGTGGTGGGATGACAGAGATATATGCAGAGAGCTGTCGTAACACAGGATAGTGAAGTGAAGTGAGTGATAGCGGTGGAGATGGTAAGGTGGTGGGATGACAGGGATATATGCAGAGAGCTGTCGTAACACAGGATAGTGAAGTGAAGTGAGTGATAGCGGTGGAGATGGAAAGGTGGTGGGAGGACAGGGATATATGCAGAGAGCTGTCGTAACACAGGATAGTGAAGTGAAGTGAGTGATAGCGGTGGAGATGGAAAGGTGGTGGGATGACAGAGATATATGCAGAGAGCTGTCGTAACACAGGATAGTGAAGTGAAGTGAGTGATAGCGGTGGAGATGGAAAGGTGGTGGGATGACAGAGATATATGCAGAGAGCTGTCGTAACACAGGATAGTGAAGTGAAGTGAGTGATAGCGGTGGAGATGGTAAGGTGGTGGGATGACAGGGATATATGCAGAGAGCTGTCGTAACACAGGATAGTGAAGTGAAGTGAGTGATAGCGGTGGAGATGGAAAGGTGGTGGGAGGACAGGGATATATGCAGAGAGCTGTCGTAACACAGGATAGTGAAGTGAAGTGAGTGATAGCGGTGGAGATGGAAAGGTGGTGGGATGACAGAGATATATGCAGAGAGCTGTCGTAACACAGGATAGTGAAGTGAAGTGAGTGATAGCGGTGGAGATGGAAAGGTGGTGGGATGACAATGATATATGCAGAGAGCTGTCGTAACACAGGATAGTGAAGTGAAGTGAGTGATAGCGGTGGAGATGGAAAGGTGGTGGGAGGACAGGGATATATGCAGAGAGCTGTCGTAACACAGGATAGTGAAGTGAAGTGAGTGATAGCGGTGGAGATGGAAAGGTGGTGGGATGACAGGGATATATCCAGAGAGCTGTCGTAACGCAGGATAGTGAAGTGAAGTGAGTGATAGCGGTGGAGATGGAAAGGTGGTGGGATGACAGGGATATATGCAGAGAGCTGTCGTAACACAGGATAGTGAAGTGAAGTGAGTGATAGCGGTGGAGATGGAAAGGTGGTGGGATGACAGGGATATATGCAGAGAGCTGTCGTAACACAGGATAGTGAAGTGAAGTGAGTGATAGCGGTGGAGATGGAAAGGTGGTGGGATGACAGGGATATATGCAGAGAGCTGTCGTAACACAGGATAGTGAAGTGAAGTGAGTGATAGCGGTGGAGATGGAAAGGTGGTGGGATGACAGGGATATATGCAGAGAGCTGTCGTAACACAGGATAGTGAAGTGAAGTGAGTGATAGCGGTGGAGATGGAAAGGTGGTGGGATGACAGGGATATATGCAGAGAGCTGTCGTAACACAGGATAGTGAAGTGAAGTGAGTGATAGCGGTGGAGATGGAAAGGTGGTGGGATGACAGGGATATATGCAGAGAGCTGTCGTAACACAGGATAGTGAAGTGAAGTGAGTGATAGCGGTGGAGATGGAAAGGTGGTGGGATGACAGGGATATATGCAGAGAGCTGTCGTAACACAGGATAGTGAAGTGAAGTGAGTGATAGCGGTGGAGATGGAAAGGGGGTGGGAGGACAGGGATATATGCAGAGAGCTGTCGTAACACAGGATAGTGAAGTGAAGTGAGTGATAGCGGTGGAGATGGAAAGGTGGTGGGATGACAGGGATATATGCAGAGAGCTGTCGTAACACAGGATAGTGAAGTGAAGTGAGTGATAGCGGTGGAGATGGAAAGGTGGTGGGATGACAGGGATATATGCAGAGAGCTGTCGTAACACAGGATAGTGAAGTGAAGTGAGTGATAGCGGTGGAGATGGAAAGGTGGTGGGATGACAGGGATATATGCAGAGAGCTGTCGTAACACAGGATAGTGAAGTGAAGTGAGTGATAGCGGTGGAGATGGAAAGGTGGTGGGATGACAGGGATATATGCAGAGAGCTGTCGTAACACAGGATAGTGAAGTGAAGTGAGTGATAGCGGTGGAGATGGAAAGGTGGTGGGATGACAGGGATATATGCAGAGAGCTGTCGTAACACAGAAGAGTGAAGTGAAGTGAGTGATAGCGGTGGAGATGGAAAGGTGGTGGGATGACAGGGATATATGCAGAGAGCTGTCGTAACACAGAAGAGTGAAGTGAAGTGAGTGATAGCGGTGGAGATGGAAAGGTGGTGGGATGACAGGGATATATGCAGAGAGCTGGTGTAACACAGGATAGTGAAGTGAGGTGAGTGATAGCGGTGGAGATGGAAAGGTGGTGGGATGACAGAGATATATGCAGAGAGCTGTCGTAACACAGGATAGTGAAGTGAAGTGAGTGATAGCGGTGGAGATGGAAAGGTGGTGGGATGACAGGGATATATGCAGAGAGCTGTCGTAACACAGGATAGTGAAGTGAAGTGAGTGATAGCGGTGGAGATGGAAAGGTGGTGGGATGACAGGGATATATGCAGAGAGCTGTCGTAACACAGGATAGTGAAGTGAAGTGAGTGATAGCGGTGGAGATGGAAAGGTGGTGGGATGACAGAGATATATGCAGAGAGCTGTCGTAACACAGGATAGTGAAGTGAAGTGAGTGATAGCGGTGGAGATGGAAAGGTGGTGGGATGACAGGGATATATGCAGAGAGCTGTCGTAACACAGGATAGTGAAGTGAAGTGAGTGATAGCGGTGGAGATGGAAAGGTGGTGGGATGACAGGGATATATGCAGAGAGCTGTCGTAACACAGGATAGTGAAGTGAAGTGAGTGATAGCGGTGGAGATGGAAAGGTGGTGGGAGGACAGGGATATATGCAGAGAGCTGTCGTAACACAGAATAGTGAAGTGAAGTGAGTGATAGCGGGGGAGAAGGAAAGGTGGTGGGAGGACAGAGATATATGCAGAGAGCTGTCGTAACACAGGATAGTGAAGTGAAGTGAGTGATAGCGGTGGAGATGGAAAGGTGGTGGGATGACAGGGATATATGCAGAGAGCTGTCGTAACACAGGATAGTGAAGTGAAGTGAGTGATAGCGGTGGAGATGGAAAGGTGGTGGGATGACAGAGATATATGCAGAGAGCTGTCGTAAGACAGGATAGTGAAGTGAAGTGAGTGATAGCGGTGGAGATGGAGAGGTGGTGGGAGGACAGAGATATATGCAGAGAGCTGTCGTAACACAGGATAGTGAAGTGAAGTGAGTGATAGCGGTGGAGATGGAAAGGTGGTGGGATGACAGAGATATATGCAGAGAGCTGTCGTAACACAGGATAGTGAAGTGAAGTGAGTGATAGCGGTGGAGATGGAAAGGTGGTGGGATGACAGGGATATATGCAGAGAGCTGTCGTAACACAGGATAGTGAAGTGAAGTGAGTGATAGCGGTGGAGATGGAAAGGTGGTGGGATGACAGGGATATATGCAGAGAGCTGTCGTAACACAGGATAGTGAAGTGAAGTGAGTGATAGCGGTGGAGATGGAAAGGTGGTGGGATGACAGAGATATATGCAGAGAGCTGTCGTAACACAGGATAGTGAAGTGAAGTGAGTGAAAGCGGTGGAGATGAAAAGGTGGTGGGAGGACAGGGATATATGCAGAGAGCTGTCGTAACACAGGATAGTGAAGTGAAGTGAGTGATACTGGTGGAGATGGAAAGGTGGTGGGAGGACAGGGATATATGCAGAGAGCTGTCGTAACACAGGATAATGAAGTGAAGTGAGTGATAGCGGGGGAGATGGAAAGGTGGTGGGATGACAGGGATATATGCAGAGAGCTGTCGTAACACAGGATAGTGAAGTGAAGTGAGTGATACTGGTGGAGATGGAAAGGTGGTGGGAGGACAGGGATATATGCAGAGAGCTGTCGTAACACAGGATAATGAAGTGAAGTGAGTGATAGCGGGGGAGATGGAAAGGTGGTGGGATGACAGGGATATATGCAGAGAGCTGTCGTAACACAGGATAATGAAGTGAAGTGAGTGATACTGGTGGAGATGGAAAGGTGGTGGGAGGACAGGGATATATGCAGAGAGCTGTCGTAACACAGGATAGTGAAGTGAAGTGAGTGATAGCGGTGGAGATGGAAAGGTGGTGGGATGACAGGGATATATGCAGAGAGCTGTCGTAACACAGGATAGTGAAGTGAAGTGAGTGATAGCGGTGGAGATGGAAAGGTGGTGGGATGACAGGGATATATGCAGAGAGCTGTCGTAACACAGGATAGTGAAGTGAAGTGAGTGATAGCGGTGGAGATGGAAATGTGGTGGGATGACAGGGATATATGCAGAGAGCTGTCGTAACACAGGATAGTGAAGTGAAGTGAGTGATAGCGGTGGAGATGGAAAGGTGGTGGGATGACAGGGATATATGCAGAGAGCTGTCGTAACACAGGATAGTGAAGTGAAGTGAGTGATAGCGGTGGAGATGGAAAGGTGGTGGGATGACAGGGATATATGCAGAGAGCTGTCGTAACACAGGATAGTGAAGTGAAGTGAGTGATAGCGGTGGAGATGGAAAGGTGGTGGGATGACAGGGATATATGCAGAGAGCTGTCGTAACACAGGATAGTGAAGTGAAGTGAGTGATAGCGGTGGAGATGGAAAGGTGGTGGGATGACAGGGATATATGCAGAGAGCTGTCGTAACACAGGCGAGTGAAGTGAAGTGAGTGATAGCGGTGGAGATGGAAAGGTGGTGGGATGACAGGGATATATGCAGAGAGCTGTCGTAACACAGGATAGTGAAGTGAAGTGAGTGATAGCGGTGGAGATGGAAAAGTGGTGGGAGGACAGGGATATATGCAGAGAGCTGTCGTAACACAGGATAGTGAAGTGAAGTGAGTAATAGCGGTGGAGATGGAAAAGTGGTGGGAGGACAGGGATATATGCAGAGAGCTGTCGTAACACAGGATAGTGAAGTGAAGTGAGTGATAGCGGTGGAGATGGAAAGGTGGTGGGATGACAGGGATATATGCAGAGAGCTGTCGTAACACAGGATAGTGAAGTGAAGTGAGTGATAGCGGTGGAGATGGAAAGGTGGTGGGAGGACAGGGATATATGCAGAGAGCTGTCGTAACCCAGACGAGTGGAGATAGACGAGTGTGACCTGTAAACGAAAGTGATGTCGCAAGCTTGACAGGATCGTACCATGATCCGACGATATTGGAAAATCGCGTAGGATCCTGGTCTTGTAATCATTAATTAAAGGTGCTATACCCCCTCACCCGACGACTTTGCTGCAAAGTAGTAACAAGTAAATACTTTTATGAAAAATGAAGATTACTTTATACTGTACAGAAACTAACAAATAAATTCATAAATGACGGCCATTACAAACATTTATATGTCTGGCGCTTACACGTTGTGGACTGGCATATGACTCGTTCCAGTTGTACCCAACGGCCAACCTATGAAACGTTATAATTTATTCATGTACCTTTTTTTTATGAACTGATTTACAAAGGAGAATAATAAATAAAATTATGTTTACACAAAATAATAATGGTAAATCATGGAATAGCAAGAATAACCAAGCAGTAATTAATTACTATTGAACTATTGAAAAAAAGCAACAATAAAAATGAATTGAGAATATAGGTTAATACTTAATACATTTAAAGATCTGAAAAAATGTACAACAGAAACGGAAATGTGAAAGTTAGTAATATTGTTATTTATTATATACACACAAAAACATACACAAAGGATGAGAGAAAAAGTTTATGAAATTTTAAAGTAACAACTAATGAAGATAAAAAAGGACGACATTAGAAACAAAAAGAATAAAAGAGGAAGTAAATCTGAAAGAAAAGGAAACAAATATCAAAGAAACAAATATTTATTTAACGATCGCAACACGCAAACGAATAGAAGCTTTGTAAAACCTTAGGAACTGTAATCAGGGAATAGAAAAGTCATAAAAAGGCACATTCCAATATTGGTTATAAAATAATAACGATCATCAGCGATATTGGATGATAAGGTATGTAGAAGAGAGAACGTTTACCCGAGATATATGATTTACTTCTTTCGCCAGGTGTACAAACAAACACACTTAAAACTAAAATAGAAAACTGAAATGTTTTAAAGCGCGACTACGTTACTGAAGAGTCGACTCTTTTCAGTGTGGGAAAGCAAAATGAGGTTTCACTGCTGGAAGATAAATATATTCATAGAAGTAGGCCTATCCAAGAAACAAAAAAGGATTACGGGTTATCTACACCGAATCGTATTCTACTTTACTGTTTGGTGGAACGATTTTTTTATATAAATTGTACTATGTGCTGAATTATGACTATAAAACAGGTTTTAAAATGAAAGTGCTAAACAGCATGATTACCAAAATAGTCGATACAGACGCTACGTCTCACGGAACACAAAACTAGGAATGGCACACATCACGGTTTTTTGCCGTATACGGCACGGCTACGGCGCCGTAACGAACACGGTTGTCATACGGTTTGTGTGCACGGCTGTTGGCTACTTCTACTTTTCGTCTCCAGTTTGTGCTGAATTGTGGGAGGCAATGGATCGTGAGGGCGTTTACTCGTACATTTATATTTTATTATATTTACGAAGGAAAAGGCGACAAAGCCGAAGCTTTGGGTGCATCCTTTGAATACACAAAGAGATGCAGTGGGAGGGGAGCGTTTATTACGTTATTTGACGATTTAAAGAAGGATGACGCCAAATTTTTTAATCACTTCCGAATGTCCATAGACACATTTGATGAACTGTTACAACGTTTATATGACAGTTTGTTGCATAAAAGTACTAAAATTAGAGACGCGATTCACCCGCAAAGACTGGCAGTTACCATCAGGTTTGTATTACTGCCAGCGAGTAAAACTGAAATTATTTTAATTTTTTAAGATTTTTATTTGCGAAAATTATTTTGGTTCGATTTCCTTTATAAATGAATTAAAAGAAGAAAACTTCAATTTCGAAGTAGTCTAAACTGGTTCGCATATTACAATGTAATAATAGTGGTTCTATAATTTTACTTATTTCCGTGTTAAAAACAAATTATATGGTATTAAAATGAAATATGCTCTAGATATGTATACCGTTTTGCAGAAATCGGCACATTTGGATAGTTCCTGTAAACGACAGCACACTTCTTTCCAAGCAGCAACAGTATAATATCGACTTTTATATTCCTCTAAACTCTTCTCCCACAACACAATTCTCTCCTGCACTAGTGATATCAGCAGTTTGACATCAATTTCAATATTATCCATTTTTTTTTTTTTTTTTTTTTTTATATTTATGATGGAGTGAACAGTCTCTCCGCTTCGAAATGAGGGCTGCAACTGGCACAACCCTTCTCTGTGCACGGCAAATAACCGTGGCGTGTAAAGACGTGCATATACCTGTTCAGTCGACTGCCGCCATGTACGGCCACGGCGCCGGATGAACCACCGTGACTGCAACACGGCGCCGGACCGGCGAATTCGCCGTGCCCGTGACGTGTGAATAGGTACATAAGATACTTCAGTCAACTGCAATGCACGGCGCCGTGCCGTCCACGGGCCCGGTGACAAACCGTGATGTGTAAAAGGCACCTTAGTCCTATCTGTACCATACTTGAGTTCCTCTTGGTTCTTCCTGGCTTGCTCCTGCCTGTACCTTGGCTGAGTTTCTCTTGGTCCTGTCTGTACCATAGTTGAGTTCCTCTCGGTCGTGTCTGTACCACAGTTGAATTTCTCTTGGTCCTGTCTGTATACCGTAGCTGATATTCTCTTGGTTCTGTCTGTATACCTCGGTTGACTTTCTCTTGTTCCTGTCTGTGATACCTTGGTTTAGTATCTCTTAGTCCTGTCTGTATACTGTATGCCTTGGTTGAGTTTCTCTTGGTCCTGTCTGTGCCGTACCCCCAGCTCATCTTGGTCTGCATTGTGCTTAGTTTCTCCTGGTAATATTTGTACCGTGCTTTAATTTCTCCTAGTAATATCTGTACCGCGCTTAGTTTCTCCTGGTAATATTTGTACCGTGCTAAGTTTCTCCTGGTATATCTGTACCGTGTTTCATTTCTCCTGGAAATATTTGTACCGTGCTTTAATTTCTCCTGGTAATATTTGTACCGTGCTAAGTTTCTCCTGGTAATATCTGTACCGTGCTTTAATTTCTCCTGGTAATATTTGTACCGTGCTAAGTTTCTCCTGGTATATCTGTAACGTGTTTAGTTTCTCCTGGTAATATTTGTACCGTGCTTTTTTAATTTCTTCTGGTAATATTTGTACCGTGCTGAGTTTCTTCTGGTAATATCTGTACCTTGCTTAGTTTCTCCTGGTAATATCTGTACCGTGCTTAAATTCTCCTGGTAATATCTGTACCACAGCCAAGTGAGGACTTCAACGTCATACGCAGGTATTCTCAAAGTTCATCCCGTCGTAAACCGTTCAAGATCATTCACTTCGCCGAAGGACTTTATTATGGACGTAAACCCCAGTAACACCTCAAACTACGTATAAAGGGTCCGTCATAAATCTAGAGTCAACCGTTATTGTCACGGGGTTGTGTTCTATCGAGTAAATATACACCAATCAGAGAGAGACAGTTAAAGGTTTTAGCGAACTATTATTTGTATTGCGCTATGACAGTGTTTACACCTCCCATTGTACCTGATACCCTCATTCTATATACAACACTTGCATCAAACTGATTAAACTGAAGTTATAAAACTAAACTGAATCATTGGGTTTGTTCACTTTTGGTCTTAACGCAACAAGTTCGAACCAAGAATTGAACCGCGTGGTGTGGAAAATGAGCAGATACACACAAAGCATTCGGAGTAACGGATGATCAAAAATACATTTGATACATTTTACATTTGTCTCGGATACATTTTCAGAACACACTCCAAGAGTGTGTTCTGAAAATGTATCCGAGCAATCAGAGCACGCTAGCACTGGTCCTTTAATGAATCCGAGCATGGTCTGTAACATTCTTTTAAGGTTTAGTCAGATGAAAATCTAAAAAACTATCATTTGTATATGTCCACCCTAAAATATGGAAAACATGACTAAACGATACCATACTTTGAAAGCAGGCGGTTAAACAATTAAAGAAAACGCGATTTTTTGGCTTGTTGCTACCAAGTAGCACCGAGCAACTTTTCTCATGTTAATTCCCATAGGCAAAAAATGTTGCCTCGAGATAGTAAAACCACCGCTAAAATAGGGCACTTATCAAAAATCGATCAGAGGCTTTTATGTTCACCATTTCACTACCGATAACATGCTTCTTAGTACGAACGTGTACTTCTACAAAATGCCCTGCAATAAATTTTCTTGTGACTTGATGTGAAGAAAAGTTGCAATCTGTTTTGAGCGGTACTGTCCGCAGTCGCCGAGTGTTTCGCGGAGCGCTGGCTGGACTCGTATTACACAATGAGTGCTCTGTCTATCAAGCAGGCGTTAGCGACTTCAGAACCGATACAGCTGTACTACGCTTTAGAAGAAAAATGCAGCAGAGATGACGAAGTGAATATTATAGAATAGCTAAATGTTCACTATTTTTTTTCTTGCACTGAAACAACCTATATCAATTTTATTTTACTCATACCTGAATTTCATGCACTTATGACTCATTGGTGATTTTTTAGTTTATCCCCTGACTAATCCTTTAATTCCGAGCAGATCTGTCGAGCTAGCTCGCAATGCTCGGGATTTGATATCAGATCTACAGAGAAAATCAAAGATGGCGTCAATACTGACACTGACTGACACGTTCGGAACATAAACATAACCTCGAAATTGTTGACAGTCGTGTACGATATCCAATTCTTTTGAGGATATATCTTTGTTCGACGCATCGACGGGACAAAATATAATCTTAAACGTCACAATAGAAGTGGCATTAGGAATGCACAATGGTAAGTGCAATTTTTTTAGTAGTGTTGTTGTATTATTCTAGCTTTTGGTATACAAAGTATCTAGGCTAGCATAGGCCTTCCCTAGGCCTAGGGCGAACCGAATTTGGGTGTTTTTTGTTGGTTTGCTTTTTGATTGCTTGTTTGCCATTTTGTCAACAAACACGAAATTCCCGCCGTCTTTGGCACTCTGAAGCATTCTTTTATTCAGATGACGATCGGGAAATCTATGACGTCACCGAGCACGCTCGGTAAGGCCATTTGAAGAACACATTCTTGGTTTGTGTCTGTGTACGCTAACCGCCTCAGCGATTGGTCTGTTACGCCACGCAAGGTCCTCTTGATCTCCGCCTAGCGGAGGCTCGTCAAAGAAAACAAATGAAGTGATCTATCAAATAGAATTACCTCCTAAAAAGGAAAAATCATCATATTTTTCAATCTTTAATGATTATATTCTATCAAAATTTCTCTTTAAGGTGCTTTAAGTATTGTGTTACATGATCTACAACGGATATTTAATTATCATAACAGTTTTTTTAGTGGGACCCAAAAGGCGATTTTGATTCCCTTGCGACGACCTAACTTGGGAGTTCGACGAGCCTCCGCTAGGCGGAGATCAAGAGGACCTTGACGCCACGTCTACTGAATCATGACGTCACAGCCACCTCTACGCGTTTCAGATCCCCGAGTTGAAACTTCCATAAATGCGACCACATTAAGCCTATTTAAAAATGTATTTTTTACTTAGGACTTGCATTAAAATACTTTTTTTATCTGATACTATTAAACTAAGTGCTTGGTTTAACAGAAACAACCGTACGCGGCCGTTGCCTATTAAGAAACAAATACGAAATTACTTATTTAAAATATCAACTATGTCATTTAATTTAATACAATCTGTTTCCGGCATATCCACATGATTAAGTGTTATTGAATTTTTCCAATACACCTGGAGCCTGCAAGTGCTGAATTTTATCAATGCTCAAACTTTAGTACAAAGTATGCAATCCAATTAAATCTTCAAATAGAAGTCTGCTAGTGTACTATGCATTTTACTGTTTCAGAAGCTTCAGTAACACCATTGTAAAAACGTTTAAAACGAATGATGTCCTTATCGGCAGCAGTCGTTGCCAAACACCAGATGGATACAACGCTAGTCTGTCTAACGAGGACCCGACTCTGCCCGTAACACACCTCACCGTAGAAGCCACTCCTCTCATATTATGACATTCCCTCCGAAGCAGCAGCTTCCCCACACGTCAGCGGGTAAAGTCCCTTCCAATCGTCACACAGCCAACATTCTCCTCACTGCATGAGGGTGCATTCAAACCTCACACAGTCCTCCACTGTTCCTCACACAGTCCTCCACTGTTCCTCACACAGTCCTCCACATGCCTCACACAGTCCTCCACTGTTCCTCACACAGTCCTCCACTGTTCCTCACACAGTCCTCCACAGTTCCTCACACAGTCCTCCACTGTTCCTCACACAGTCCTCCACTGTTCCTCACACAGTCCTCCACTGTTCCTAACACAGTCCTCCACAGTTCCTCACACAGTCCTCCACTGTTCCTCACACAGTCCTCCACTGTTCCTCACACAGTCCTCCACCCCAAAACCACCCAAAACCAGTTCCTCTCAAGAACTGCCTCAAAGCCTTGTTCCACAGACAAACAAGGTTACGAGGATGTAATCACCAGTTCAATTTTACGGGCAGAAGATTCACTGAAGTTGCTTGTCAACAAGCAGTCGTTGCCAGCTACCAGCGACAGGCTGCAACTCTTAAGTGGATACGTAGCGGCAACATTGGCAAGCATGAAGCCAAAGAAGAAGGTGGCCAGATGTATGAAAAAGTTGATGGAGGTACTTGAAAAGTACAATTCTGATGATCAAGATGACTTGTAGAAGACTGACTGCACATTGGTTTTTGTTTTGTTTTCTTGCAGAAAATAAGGCATTTTCGTCATGTACTTAAAAGAATAAATTTATATCCATGTTAAATTATTTACATTATTATCATTATCAATCGAGGCCGGTTTAGTGCCAATTATTTTTGATGATGATGTCCATTGTCTGACAAACTAACTGTGAGCATACAGTGAAACTTCTTTATAACAAACTCTTGGAGAGGGGAGGAGGGAGGGGGGCAGATTATTATTTTGTTATAAAGAATATTTCTTTATAAAGATGGTACATTTACATGCGTAAGAACCTTTTGGGACCACAAAACAGGTTGGTATATAGAACATTTTGTTATAAATACGTTTGTTATGAAGAAGTGTCCCTGTATGATAACAACAAGAAGATGATGGTATGAAACAATGTACAAAATGTATTCATTTTTGGATATGCTATGTATTTCGCTAATGCAACAGATAATGTAGG
The DNA here is from genome assembly GCA_945910005.1 of Isoperla grammatica. Lineage (NCBI taxonomy): Eukaryota > Metazoa > Arthropoda > Insecta > Plecoptera > Perlodidae > Isoperla > Isoperla grammatica. The sequence continues at coordinate 73,938,834 of OX246738.1, forward strand.
ACATTCAGAAAGAAAGTACTCTGCGAGGGCATTACGTATATGTACAGCTTCAATGCTTCCAAAATTTGCATCAACTCGACCCACATGCTGCATCCCTCTACCGTTCATGGTCTCGGCCCTCCACCCTCCTTCAACCACATTACCATGAACATCATCATGATGTACAAAATCACGGGGGCGATATCTCTGGTCACAAACAGGTGTAAACTGCTCTTCCGATTTCAGGAAATTGTGAAGGCATACAACTAGTGAGAAAATGGGGACACTGGGACACTTTTTTTGAGGAGCAATTGATGAGCAAAATTTTTCAGCACTCCTAACCTATCCGAACTAACCCAAGGGCCTAACCCTAACCCTCCCTTACCTAACCTTACACAGCAATAAGGCTATACCAAACCTAACCTTAACCTAAACTTACCCTGCCAAAAGGCTTAACCGCCACTTTACAACGAATTAACATATCTACCCCCCCATCTACACTCCTAACCTATCCGAACTAACCCAAGGGCCTAACCCTTACCCTCCCTTACCTAACCTAACACAGCTATAAGAATAAACCAAACCTAACCTTAACCTAAACAAACCCTACCAAAGGGCGTAACCCCCCATCTACACTCATAACCTATTCGAACATAACCTAAGGGCATAACCCTAACCCTACCTTACCTATCCTAACACAGCTATAAGAATATACCAAACATAACCTTAACCTAAACTAACCCTACCAAAGGGCCTAACCGCCACTTTACAACCAATGAATCTATCCACCCCCTATCAACACTCCTAACCTATCCCAACCTAACGCAACACAACCTACCCAACCATTTTATTTTACCCACCCTAATCCACCCTTATCCCGCCAAAGGGCCTAACCGCTACTTTCTAACTAATGCACCTATCCAGCCCTGAGAGTAAATAAGCTCATCTAACCTAACCAAAAGACCTAACCTAACCCAACCTTCCTAATGGAACCATAACTAACCCACCCCTATCCCGCCAAACTTAATGTAGGGCCTTAACCATGGACTTTACGTAAATGCAAGTACTTTATGTATTTTCGTTAATTTAAGACCAAGAGCGAGGTACTCTTTTAAATGTCTGTAATGAAGGGTGTACTTGACTTTGTTACTCATGTTCGGGATCAGTTTTTGTACTTTACTTGTGGATACATTCATTTCTGCTGCAAGACGTGTTGTATACGGAGAGAGCATATCACTTGTAACACGTTTTCTCTCTGGGGCAACTGGCAAGTTATTGCGGAGGTCATGTAATTTAACCGGATATTCCAGATCCACTTCCAAAATAAAACCTTTACTTGAATCATCAGGTACACACTTAAAATCAATATGCATGATTTCTTCTGAAGTGAGTCATTTGAATACTCCCACTGGCTTAAAATCGCTCATTGCCACGCCATACAAGTTATTACAGTCCCAGTAAACTATATATGTTGATGGTTTAGTAGGATCATATTCAGTCATGTACTTGTTGTTACCCTCTGCATAGCGTGTTGATATCATTGAAACACCACCCCTGATTCCCCTCTTCATAAACAAATACATATCAGGGTTGGTAAACAACTCTAACTGCACTTTTGTCATTTTCAAACAGCTCTGCCATGCTAAGCCCGGAGAAGTGTAAATATGTGCTGGATCTATTTGGTAGTAGGCTAAACATATCAGATTTTACATATAGGTCCTGATACTCCCACAATGTGTTTATCTCAAATGTATTCCATACTTGAACAGCATGTTGGTAATCATCATCACTAACAGTCTTACCCTCTATAGTGTATTAAAGAAAGCTGATTGAGGCGGTAGGAAGGCTTCATTCAATTTGTCAATGGAATCAATGTAGTCATATGGAAATACACCTTTACGCAGAAGCAACGACATCTTGTCATGTGGAAAGTTCTCGTGCATGATATGAAATTTATCAACACCATAACCCATAAGGTTTTGTGTAAGTGTTTCTAAAGATGTGCTCTAAAACTGAAAAGAATCAATAAACCGCAAATTGCCAAGAGAGAAGGACACGTACCTCTCCATATTGTTATGTATACACGTAATCTTTACATTTTTAACATTCTCAATATGTTGCATTATCAAATGAGCATTGCAACTGAGAAGATTGTGGAAGACTACCGGAATAAATGCTACCTGTTTACTATTAACGTTACAAGCATTGTGTGCTGCCCCACGAAACTTTCCTGTAAGATGGTCATTATCACGCACCCGATCATCAAGTAGGCTCCGTCAAGTTGGCCCCCACAGCTCTACCTGAACCTGATTGAAATTACATTTATCCTCAAACGACATAATAATTGGTTTAATATATTTTAGCCAACTCACAAGTTCCTCTTCTTCTATTAGCAGAGACTTCAAGAACTCATCTATTACATGCGCTCCGCGATAAGTAACTGGAGGTTTATGGCATTTACCTTCTGAATTAATCATAACGTAAGCAAATCCCGACGTCTCATGTAATGCAAGCTTTGATGTGTAGGAACGAACTATGGGTGTCCAAAACGGGGGGAAAATGGTGTGGCCATGGTTTTTAAACTGCCGCGGAACTCTACTGACACATGCGCTTGGCCGGATACTTTTCGTCCAACCCTCCAGATGCGTGAAGCAAGGTCACGCGACACTCGGGGGTACGGTATTGCCAAACGTACTACGTTGAGCGGGCTGCATAGAATTCATAAAACATTTAACCACTAATTACGAGGAACTCGAATCATTTTCAGTGAAACTGTTGTTGAATAATATGTGTTCTTTATACGAACTTGAGTGCCTAGGTACACATTGCAGCAAGAGGTGAACGAACACTTTAATTAGATCTATTTGTTCATTAATTGATTCATTTACTGTATATTCTATTCAGCGGGCCCAATGCTCGATTCCCGGTTGGGGTTTTATGTTTATTTTTCTACTTTGAAAATTTATTATAATATAGACTACCAGTATGATTTTGGTGTATTATTATGTAAACGACGACTTTGGAGCCCATGCGTCATAGCTACTTTCTTCTACTTTTAGTAGATAATAAAGTGTATAAACATTTTCAAATCTAACGGAAGATAAAGAATGTAATAAAAACACATATATTTTCTGCGAGACAAGTTATACAAATCATGAAATGGTAAGATAATGTCAATAATGCTCATTAGGAAAGCCTGGTGTAGACTGCAGCTAAGTTTCATCCGGTATGTCCCTCGTGGGATCGTTGGCAAGGAATTTCAGGGTTAGTCTGAGTATTTGATCACGCAGCGTTCGCCTTATAATATGACTGAGTCAAACAAGAAAACATTCAATAAGGGTTTGGAAATGGGACCCACGACCTCCCACATAAGAATACTGCGTAGCGTGTTACCTCTGTCACGCAAGCATCAGTATACATCCTAACATACAACATATTTTCCTACGTTAGAAAGAACAAATATGACATCGCCGTATTTCAAAAATCGAAAAATCAGACAATAATGAAGGATTTGAACGAGTGTTGCGAATTGCAGGATGATAAAAATGCAACCATCTCAAGTCTGATGGGTTACGAATATTATTACAACGCGAATTTGAAACCACTGCTCAAAAAACCTTCAAACCACTTCCATCGAACTAAACATTTAAGAATCTCGCACAAGAAAAATGAGACCATTTTCTTGTTACTTCCAGATGCAGAATAAACATATTCGCGGAGAGAAGAGCAGCACGTGTAAACAATTTTCTAAAAGGAAAGGGGGGTATGTAAATATCCTGACGAGGCTCTCTAAGCGTGACGTCATCTTGTCACACTGACGGGTGATTGGAGAGGGGGGGGGGGGGGAGGGGAAGGGACGTGCGCCTCCATTCACAAGAACACATTTGCTCGTGGGAGGGATGAAATATATTCTAATGCTCGTCTACTCGGCGAATCCAATGGAATTAATTTAGTTATACACAGCAAAGCAGTAAATCCGAGCGTGGGTTTAATTAATTGAGAACTGACAGGCACAGTAAAGTCGGATAAGCTACTTGAAATGAAATGAAACCTTCTTGTTTTCAATTAGGTAATATTGTTCATTCGTTTTCTTCTTAATTTTAAAGTTTGTAGAAAGTTGTAACGAATTTGTGTTGGTTTATTTTCTTTGGATGTAACTTTTCGCTAAATGTTAATTGTTTAGCTGAGTCTTGGCCAGATTTCGTCTACGCTTTATAAGAATAAAACATAAAAGATCGTCTTACTGAAAACAAGAACAAAACGGGAAATGTACTGTATGCGGACTTTTGTCGCTTTTTCTTCTACGTCTTATTCATAGGGTGTCGGGTCTCTACACCCCTGTACGAACACATTGTTGGGTGGCTATGTGGCTAAGTTGCTAAGTGGCTAAGTGGCTAAGTGGCTAAGTGGTTGAAGTGGCTAAGCGGCTGAATGGTTTAAGTGACTAAGTGGCCAAGTGACTATGTGACTAAGAGTCTAAGTGCCTAAGTGGCTAAGTGGCTAAGTGGCTAAGTGGCTGTGCCTAAGTTACTAAGTGGATAAGTGGTTTACGTGGCTAAGTGGCTAAGTGGCTCAGCGGCTAAGTGGTTTAAGTGACTAAGAGACTAAGTGGGTTAGTGGCTATGTGGCTAAGTGGCTTAATGGCTGTGCCTAAGTGACTAAGTGGCTAAGTGGCCAAGTGGCTAAGTGGTTAAGTGTCTACGTGGTTTAAGTGACTAAGTGGCTAAGTGGCTGTGGCTAAGTGGCTGATGAAAGAGCTGGTTCATCCGTCTCTTGCAACTGTCTTCAATGCTCAAAGACACTGAAATCAATTTTTTTTAATTTTTTTTAAATTTCCTTCCAATGAAGCCACAAGATGAACACTACTTGGGACAACACTATAACACGACCTCTCAAGTGTATCAGCACATATTCTAATAATAACTGCACAATTTCTCTCTGTATATAAGCCATTGTGTTGATAAGTCCAATTAATTAAATTTGTATCTACAACAAAACATACTTACAGAAGTATGCTAAAATATAGCACAATATGAATCCAACAAAAGCGTATTATATTACAATTTTTATCACAAGCATTTTTTCGTAAGAAAAACCAATTCTTTAGATACAAATAGATTGTACACCTTACTCGACTGTGCTTCCGGGCATTTATCATTTCCATTGTTTTGAAGATTTGTGTATATATTTATGAGCAGATATGATGTTAATAAGTTTGAATAAACTCTAATTTATTATTACTATTATTATTATTATTATTCTTATTTTTATTATTATTATTATTATTATTATTATTATTATTATTATTATTATTATTATTATTATTATTATTATTATTATTATTATTATTATTATTATTAATATTATTATTATTATTATTATTATTATTATTATTATTATTATTATTATTATTATTATTATTATTATTATTGTTATAGTATTATTATTATTATTGTTATTTTTATTTTTATTATTATTATTATTATTATTATTATTATTATTATTATTATTATTATTATTATTATTATTATTATTATTATTATGATTATTATTATTATTATTATTATTATTATTATTATTATTAATTGTTTATTCTTGACAAAATTAAATAAAATTACAAACAGATAACACTTAAAACCACGTATGTAAAAAAAACTTAATTTAATAATCTCTTGTCAAGAAAAAAATACTAAAAATTAAGAGAATGCCATGTTTTTGTAACACGTGGCGCAAGTAGCCACCGCAGATGTAGTGGTTTTCGTTGCGGAGGTTTGGTGAACTGTTCGTGCGCCGCGCGCGGCTAGAGCCTTGGGCTAGAGTGTACTTTGGAGTTTTGAGCTTTGTTTCAAGCACAGCCTTTTCGAACTTCGGTTCAAAGGCTGTGGTTTCAAGCAAGCCACACAAACAGATGAGCCACAGATGTGGATTGTTTCTATGCTGTGGAAGTAGTTACGAAACAATAACTTTAAAGGGATTCAATTACTTTAAACTTATTACAGGGAAAGAAGAGGCTCACAAAATGACCATCATTCGAAAACTGTGCGACACCATGGAGAGAGGTTTGTACACTGATATCATATCTGTCCTGCCATTCGTCCCTTGCTGAAGAGTCTGAGTGCGGTAGGAAACCTGATGTAAATGATTTGGTGTTTTGGCCTAGGGTAACTCTGCCAGTCGTAAGAGGCAAGGAAATGATGCTCTTCCCCGTTTTCTTTCCCTTTGTCTTTCTCTCCCCTCAACAAAAACCCTTTTCATTTAGATCCTCTTACTCGTCCTATTTCTTAAATCCTTGCCCGACGTTATATAGCATATTACTTAATCGTCGAGTAGGACTATGAGTCTGCGTGCGAAAAGAGACCGTTCTCTTCTGTTTCGGGCTGTTTTCAGCTAACTACGAGCTACCCTTTCATGTGCCGGTTTTGACCGGCAAGGTCAATATTCACGGCTATGTTAATTGTCTTTGTCGTGATATTCTTGGTTCCTCGTGGCGAGGCTTCCTGCGTTTCCGTCGCATTAGACGAGATGGACGAGCTGGTTGCAATCCACGTTCAGCGTGGACGCGTCAGGTTAGTCTGGGTCTCTTGTCGGGTGGTTCGACGTCCGGGTCCCAATGGCGCGGGCTATGGTGATTCTTGGCTGGCTGCTGGGTGGTTCCCGCATCCAGGGTTCGGTGTCTTCGTTTGAGCTCCCTTCTCAATAGTCTGTTTGGGTGTAACGAGCGTATTAGCGGATTTTTTGAGACTGTGGCTAAGCTGTAGAACCTGTCCGCCATGGCGGTCAGTTGGTCCTCAACGTACGGTACGTCGAGGAAGTCGTGGAGGTCTTTCGTACGCGTCCTGGGAGGGGCTCCTGCTATGGTCCGTAGGGATTTATTCTGTAAGACTTGCAACCTGTTGACTGTCGTGCTGGCCATGTGGACCCAGGCTGGTGCAGCATACGTTAGCGTTGGCCAGATGATCGCTTTATATAGAAGCAGCCGTAAGTCCCGTCTGAGGTAGGTCGACTTGAGCAGGGGGTAGAGCCGTGCGTGAGCTGCGGCGGCCTTGGCTACCCTGGCTGTGGTGTTTAGCCGGAAGCTGAGCATCCTGTCCAGGATTGTACCGAGGTAGTTAGCCTTGTTATGCCATGGAACCTGGGCATGGTTGAGATGTAATGCTGGCATTTCTGCCCTATTTGATTTGAACATGACCGCTACGGTTTTAGCAACGTTGAGGTGTGTCCTCCATCTCGCGTAGTAGGCTGTAACTTTGTTCAAGTATGGCTGAGCCCGCGCCACTATGCTGGCATTAGAGCGCCCTCTGATGAGAATTGCAAAGTCGTCTGCATATCCCGCAATGTGAATCGTAGCTGGTGGTCTGGGTAAGTCATGGGTGTAAATATTGTAATAGATAGGACCCAGGCAGGAGCCTTGTGGCACGCCTGCCGCGATTGGGCGGGGGGTTGATGTATCCGACCCCCACACGGCCGTGAACTTGCGTCCCTCCAGGTATGATGCAGAGAGTCTCACAAGATATTCTGGGAAATTGAGTTGGCGTAATTTCCATATGAGCCCTGCGTGCCAGACCTTGTCAAAAGCCTTGGCAACGTCAAGAAATATGCCCGCTGTGCTGCGTTCAAAGAAGTCTCTGTTCAACGTGATTATTTGAACCACGCGCGCCACTTGTTGTGGGGCGGAGTGGGCGGCTCGGAATCCAAATTGCTCCAATGGGAGTGGCTCAACGTCGTCCATGTGCTGCTGCATTCTGGTGAGTAGGATGCGTTCGTAGACTTTAGACAGCACAGATAGCAAACTGATCGGCCTGTAGCTGGTCGTAGACCTGACTGGTTTGCCTGGTTTGGGGAAAGAAACTATTTTTGCTATCTTCCATTTACCCGGGAAGTACGCCAAGGTGATGGAGGCGTTAATTATTTGCAGGTAGTATTCTGCCGCACTGTTCGGCAGAGCCTTCACTGCCCTGGCGGTAATCCCATCAAGGCCCGGGGCCTTATTGGCCGGGAGTGCGCGTACTATAGTCGCGAGTTCCGCGAGTGACGAGTGTTTCAACAGGGCAGGTGGCGTCAGTAATTCCAGCGTCCACCGAAACTGCATGACTTCCTCTTCAATGTTTGCCGAATCTGGAGCCGGTGGATTTGGTGTGAACGCCTGCTCCAGGGTGTCTGCTATCGCCTCCGCCTTCTCGCACGCCGTTACTGCCACTCCGCTGGAGGTGTCAAGAGGAGGGTCTATTCTGACGTTGCTGCGCAGTGCTCGAGTCATACGCCACAGTGAGTTATCGTGAAGACGAAGCTGGGCAAGTTTGTTGTCCCATCTCTCGTTTCGCAGAGTCGCAATGTCACAATGAATCTGCTTCACCGCTCGGTTGAGTTGTGTCTTGAGTCTGGGGTCCCGGGTTCGCTGGTACTGCCTTTTTATGGTGTTCTTGTACGCGATAGAGCGTCGTATGCGGGTCGGTATGTCCAGGTATGACTTCTCGGTCAGCGTCACTGTCGGTATGGCCTTGTCGATGCCAGTCTGGATCGCTCTGGTGAGGGTTGCGACGGCGTCATCTACTGCTGCTGCATGCGGTATCGCGGGTGGCTCGTTTGGCAACAGTGCGCTCACTATGGAGCGAAATGCGATTCAATTTGCTCTTTCGTAAGCCTTCACTTGCTTGGGCATGTTTTTATTCAGGCAGTGTCCTACTGTGATGACAAGTGGATTGTGATCAGATACCAACGCATCAACAACTGTGACGTCATAGTCCGCGTTGATGTCAGCTAGTATGGCTACATCAAGAACATCTGCTTGGTGGTTTATGTTATGATTGTAAAAGGTGGGTTCACAGGGCCCTAGTACAACGTAATCATGCTTGGCCACATGGTTATATAGATCCTGACCTCTTATGTTCATAACAGATGAGTGCCACGCCTCGTGTTTGGCGTTTAGGTCCCCTGCGACTATGACCTTGCGCCCATGTGGTAGTAGCTTATCTAGGTCACTATCACAAAGATGATTTCTAGGTGGGTGGTATACCGAGATAATTTTGATTTTACCGTACGTGGTGTGCACCATAATGGCCGTGGCTTCGATTCCCAGTAGTCCCTCAACTACATCAGCGCAGTGACGGACTGAGTTGTGCACCAAGATGGCGGTGCCTCCGCCTGGATTGTTGCGTGACAGTGGCGTAGGTTGAGGTCTATCCGTACGATGGACGGTGTAGTTTGGCACTGACCATTTATCAGTGTGCTTCAGGTGGGTTTCCGAAAGCAAACATATCGGTATTCGTTTAGTTCGCAGGAAGTCTAACAGCTCGGGGGTTTTAGTTCGAATACCGCCGTTGGCATTCCAGGCGCAGATACGTAATGTGTTTGGTCTACACGCCATTTTGGTTTTGAGTTTGTTCGGTCGCAAATACCTCGAGTAGTCCTGCCATGTGTCTAATGACTGGGTTGTTGGGACAGTGGCGTGTAATTGCCCGCGCTATTTGTACTACTGTTTGCCATGGAGATTCGTACGGTTGTTGGTTGTCCCCCTGTGGCGCCCGTGATGCTGTTGTTGCGGTCGAAATTGTTGTTGTTGTTGTTGTTGTTGTTGTTGTTGTTGTTGTTGTTGTTGTTGTTGTCGTGTTTGTTGCTGATATTGCGGTTGATGTTGTTGTGTTTGTTGCTGTTGATATTGTTGTTGTTGCCATTGTTGTTGTTGCAGTCTGATATGAGAGCTCATTGGGTGGGCTACTTGCGCTCCTGGCGAAGCTTCATCTGTGACAACCTGAGCGTAACTGCGCAGTTGGGGTGGGGGAGGGGGCGCCTGGTTCATCGCCCTAGATTGTTGACCGTTGTGTCGCCCGTTTCGTGTCTCTTCGCCATTTCTGTTCAGTTTTTTGTGAGCTTCAGTAGGGTTTCGGTGACGTGCGATTGCCTGTTTGTAGACTTCGCACTTCCTGGAGCCTGATGGATGGGGTCCATCACAGTTTGCGCACAGCGCGGGAGTAGTGTTGGGCTTCAGGCATGCCTGACCGTTGTGCGCACCTGCGCACTTATAGCACCTGGGGGGATGGCCACAAAATATGGCCGCGTGGCCAAATCTCTGACAGTTGAAGCACATTTGAGGGAGCTTTGGTCCTCTGTAGTGTTCCACCCTTACTTTTATGTAGCCTATGCGTTCTATTTCGTTGATGTTACGCGCACGCTCACTCGCGCTGTTTCCCGCCTGCGTTGTGATCGCAAATAGCGGCATGCGAATGCGCTCGCCCGGTTGTAGGCAAGGTTTTGTCAATTGCATCACAGCTGTGACTTCATATCCATCCCGAATAAGGTCTTCTTTCAGTTCATCAGGCGTCATCGAGGCTGGTAGGCCCCTGATGACATGTTTGTTGGTGGTTAGTTTATTGGTAGAAAAGGTGTGAAACTGGCAGTCCCTGGCTCGGAGCTCTCCCATGACTGCGCTATAGTCCGCCATGGTCGTGGGGCGTATTTTGTAGGAGGCTTGGCCTGGGGTAATAGTAAAATCATCTTTACACAAGGGCTCGATACACTGCAATAGCGTGCGGTACTCACCAAAATGATAGACCACAATGGGTGGTGGACGAATTTCTTTTTTTGGGGGCGTGGCTTCAACACCTTCCATGCTGTTGTCGCGGCTGGATTCTTTTTCTTGTGTGGCGATGTCTCCGTCATCGTCGGCGTCGGAAAGTACGTCGTATGAGTTGTACAATGGTATCGATGTCTGAGGTTTTAACCTTGGGTCCCTGGGGTTGGGCCGGTCTGACGTGTTGCGTTGCGACCTTACGTTGTTTACCGCGCGCTGAGCTGCCTGCTGTTGTTGTGATTGCTCATACGTTCCCGCGGCTTGTTGTGTCTGATCCGCAGCAGGGCGGTTTGCGTCGGCGCACTTGCGCTCTTGATTGACATAGTCCTGGGTTCGTGCCCGTTTAGCAATGCTCTCTGACCTGGTTTGTACCCGGGACCAGGGGTCTTGGTCACTTAAGGGGAGTGTTACTGTTAGGTTTGCGTTACCTGCTAATTTAGTGGTCAATGCTCCCGTCGCATCTAGTGTCCTGGGAGTCATTGCCATACTGTTACCCTTGTCCTGAGGGGACGACTGGGGCACATTTTTGGACAAAGTCCCCAATTGGGGGTTTAGGGTATCCCCGATTTGCATTTCTATGTCAACGTTTTTATTCGGAACTGACATTACCTGTTATTTGTTCAAGCACTGACGTCACTTATATGAGCTGGTAATTAGCCCGTATCACACGTGGTTTCACCACCCCACCGAGGTGGGTGTGGTGGGTGTTACACTCGTTGCACTGGCCCTGGTAACGTAATTAACCAGGGAACATGAAACTGAAACTTCGCGAGCACGGAGAGCTAACCTTATACGATCCACTCGGCACCGCGTCTCGATGTGCGAAAAGAGAGAATAGCTGTGCGCAAAATCAGAGAGAAATAAAACATTATGCTAATCAAAATATAAACACCCGTCTTGCAGGCAGGTGTTAAAACAAATTTAAAAGTCAGTCAGTATTTAAAAAGTAAATTTATCAAATGAACCCAGAATCCCTGTACTCAGGGCTACAAAACACTCTACTCGGATAGCGAATGAACCATAGAATCCATGTAGGTCTACTCAGCGCTATAAACACTCTACTCGGGTAGCGAATGAACCATAGAATCTATGTAGGTCTACTCAGCGCTATAAACACTCTACTCGGGTAGCGAATGAACCATAGAATCCATGTAGGCCTACTCAGCGCTACAAAACACTCTACTCAGGTAGCGAATGAACCATAGAATCCATGTATTCATCGCTACAAAGCACTCTACTCGGAAAGTGAATGAACTATAGAATCCATGTACTGAGCGCTACAAAGCACTCTACTCGGAAAGTGAATGAACTATAGAATCCATGTACTGAGCGCTACAAAGCACTCTACTCGGAAAGTGAATGAACCATAGAATCAATGTACTCAGCACTACAAAGCACTCTAGTCGGGTAGCGAATGAACTATAGAATCCATGTACTGAGCGCTACAAATCCCTCTACTCGGAAAGTGAATGAACCGTAGAATCCATGTACTGAGCGCTACAAAGCACTCTACTCGGAAAGTGAATGAACCATAGAATCCATGTATTCATCGCTACAAATCCCTCTACTCGGAAAGTGAATGAACTATAGAATCCATGTACTGAGCGCTACAAAGCACTCTACTCGGAAAGTGATGGCCATTATCAATGTACTGAGCGCTACAAAGCACTCTACTCGGGTAGCGAATAAACCATAGAATCCATGTACTGAGCGCTACAAAACACTCTACTAGGATAGCGAATGAACCATAGAATCCATGTACTGAGCGCTACAAATCCCTCTACTCGGAAAGTGAATGAACTATAGAATCAATGTACTGAGCGCTACAAAGCACTCTACTCGGCTAGCGAATAAACCATAGAATCCATGTACTGAGCGCTACAAATCCCTCTACTCGGAAAGTGAAAATGTACTGAGCTCTACAAAGCACTCTACTCGGCTAGCGAATAAACCATAGAATCCATGTACTGAGCGCTACAAATCCCTCTACTCGGAAAGTGAAAATGTACTGAGCTCTACAAAGCACTCTACTCGGCTAGCGAATAAACCATAGAATCCATGTACTGAGCGCTACAAATCTCTCTACTCGGAAAGTGAAAATGTACTCAGCGCTACAAAACACTCTACTCAGGTAGCGAATGAACCATAGAATCCATGTATTCATCGCTACAAATCCCTCTACTCGGAAAGTGAATGAACCGTAGAATCCATGTACTAAGCGCTACAAAGCACTCTACTCGGAAAGTGAATGAACCGTAGAATCCATGTACTGAGAGCTACAAAGCACTCTACTCGGAAAGTGAATGAACCATAGAATCAATGTACAGAGCGCTACAAAGCACTCTACTCGGCTAGCGAATAAACCATAGAATCCATGTACTGAGCGCTACAAAGCACTCTACTCGGAAAGTGAATGAACCATAGAATCAATGTACTGAGCGCTACAAAGCACTCTACTCGGCTAGCGAATAAACCATAGAATCCATGTACTGAGCGCTACAAATCCCTCTACTCGGAAAGTGAAAATGTACTGAGCTCTACAAAGCACTCTACTCGGCTAGCGAATAAACCATAGAATCCATGTACTGAGCGCTACAAATCCCTCTACTCGGAAAGTGAAAATGTACTGAGCGCTACAAAGCACTCAACAAGGGTAGCTGTAATAATTGGAGCTCACCCAGCTACGCAACTAGTCGTACCAACATCACAAGCTCACGATGGAGCTTGACAAGTGAGCTTCCGTATTTGAAAATGACCGCCACGAGAGCTCGTTGCTGCGTCATCAATCACCACCAATCACCGAAGCCAGTTGTAACAGTTATAAGTGTATCCATACACACGCCCTAGTGACATTTAGGAGAAACTGGATCCACTAAACGTGTCAGAGCCTCTCTTTATCTAGCATGATAAATTATGTTGTAGTCTAACTATTCTGCTATTCACTTCTGCCTAATGGATTTGGAATGAGTGGGATAGCATTAGTGACCATAGAAGCTGCGGTCAAAGATTTCATCGACCCTTTTGCGTCGTATTTGTAGCTACTGCTGTGGAAATATACACATAAAAAATGCTTTAGTGGACCTTACTTAAAGGATTGCGCCATTTTTGTTTTTAAATGTACAATATGTGTTTGAGTTTAGGGCCTGGATTCACTAGTGGGGAATTCTTATCGGTGGCTTCCGAGTGACTGTGGTGAATTAAACGCTTTCTGGTAAACGTGGTAAACCATGGTTTCTGCGATCCAGGTTGATTGCTGCTTCGAGCATGTGATCTGGAGTGCGGTTTATAATTGTTTTTTCATCATTAGCCAGTCGGCAGTCATGTTCTCTCGTTACCCATTGAGGGACAGTAAGTCCAAACTTCATAATCATCACCATTACCATCAAAATCAAAATCTTTATTTATTATACACCAACATAACTTGAGTGAAAGTGAAATTTCTAAAATAATTGTGAACCGATAACAAAATAACTAAAATTAAACAATAACCATAATAGGGCACAAGGACACAAGTAGACATAACAGGAGATAACATATTTTTTTAAAGGTGGACGACACAAAAGTATCCATGGACATCCTTGATTATGTGGGTTTATATTAATTTGCTTCCAATAGAGATGGTACATTGTTCGATTCCCAATTCGGGTTAGGGCTTTTTAACTTCAGTTGGTATTGGCGTGTAGCATATGTAAACGGTGACTTTAGAGGAGTATAGCAACGAAGCATACAATAAGTGCAAGTGGTATAGTTGTCTCAAGACTGTACCTTACACATGCTTTCGTCACAGGCGATGGGCTCGTAGCCAATCAGCGATCGGTAATTGCGCGGGTGTCTCGGGCGGTTCGCTGGTTGGCTACGAGTGCCTCGCCTTTGACGAAAGAATATGTAAGGCTGCTCTAAGACGTAAGGTAGTCTTGGGCCAAGTATAACGTCCTCTACTGAAAATTAGTTCTTTTGACTGAGTGGGTAAATAAGTGCAAACGTATCTTGAGTCTCTAGAAGACACTGAAATACAATTACATGAATAAGGCATCCAATATGTTAGAATATGAAACGAAGAAGCATTTTGTCATTTATGAGAGTGTGTAAAGCCTATTGAGGAATTCTCTCGCAACATTTTGCTTATTTGTGTTTAAGTGTCCTAAAAACACGCTGACGGTTAATAATATGGCCACTAAATTGTCACATTAAACTGTATCACATCCACAAAAAGTAATGCTATTTATTTCTTGTGAACGTCGCAAAGATTTTATCATAATTCTTGTTTCAGAAATAATAATTTTTAATGTTTAGATTGAGTTTGTATTTGCGTCTGTGAAACAGCTTCAAAAATGAATAGATGTAGCATTTAAAGATGTAGGCCTAGCATGTTACTAGGCTAGTGTTCAAATGCGTGAGTCGTTTTTGTCTTTCAGTCATTTGACATTTGTATGGTTTAGTGTGGGATGGACGAACACATAGCGGTAAGAACTAAATATGTAGCTGCAGTAGTAGCTTGCGCAAATGTTTCAGCAAAGCGTTTAATCAAACAATGTGGCCAGAGCGCAAAACTAACTCATTATTACTCTTGGGAGACGCTAGAGAGAGAATACGAACAGTGCTCTCAATTAAAACTATGCAGCAACAACTAGAAGTGTTCTAAGTGCGGAACTGTGTTTCGGTTATATCATTACAGTGCAGTGACTCTTTCCCTCATGCGCAGGAGGCTATGGGCACAACGTTTGTTTCTTGTAACTAATCCGTACGTAAACTGGTTTGACAGTCTAAGTTTTTGTTTTTTATTCTGTGCCTATAGGCTATTGGTATACTAATCCATCCACCCTCATATAGTGGACCCAAGATTAGTTTACACCTTCTTTCGTCACATCGGGGTAGTCGTAGCCAACCAGCGAACCGCCCGAGACACATCTGGGCCAATACCGATCGCTGATTGGCTACAAACCAGTCGCCTGTGACGAAAGCATGTGTAAGGTAGTCTTGGGACAACTATACTCACCCATCTGAGGCTATGGGCACAACGTATGTTTCATGTAACTAATCCGTAAGTAAACTGGTTTAACTGAGCTCTAAGTTTTTGTTTTTATTCTGTATCTAATCTATTGGTATACTAATTCATCCACCCTCATACTTACCCTCTGATCGTCCATTCAACCATTTATGTATTCATCTTTTTTTTTATTCATCAAAATTGTGTATTGATTTATTTAAAGATATTTTAAAACAGACAGAATATTCCAAGGGGAAAAATTTGCCATAAGTCTAAACAAAATAACTACAAAATATCATGAAATTACCTACTGGCTAGTTTACCGGAAAGATCTGTGCTATAAAAGAACGTCAAACACGTGAGTTGTCTCTGTTCCTTGAGTGTGTCCTTAACGTTCTGGCCAAAGTGAAGTAAACCAAGAGGCCACGATAACGTCATATACCACCAAGTATTAACTTTTCAAGAGATAAACAAATATAGTATATTATCCAAAAGAACTCTAGCTTTGTAACTTTTTTAATATAAAACTTATTGTTCTTTGAATATTGTGTTACAATTCCCTGGCGTACAATTCAGAAAATTCCGAGACGCAAACTAGAGGCTATATTATGTGAAAGATATTTTATTAACATTCTGCCTCTCTCGTTTAGTCTTGGAGAAGTGTACTCGTGTTGCCTGCCCGTGCATATACTGGCTACTCTACACGGGCAAGGACCAATACAAGGTGTTCAAGGCAGTAGCCAGCTTCTTCTTCGGATGTGCGCTTGGGTTTGGTAAGTCACTGCCACACATACTGACAAGGGCAGGCGTTTAGGCTTAAAGAAGTGTACTCGTGTTGTTTGCCCGTGCATATACTGGCTACTGTACACGGGCAAGGACCAATACAAGGTGTTCAAGGCAGTAGCCAGCTTCTTCTTCGGATGTGCGCTTGGGTTGGGTAAGTCACTGCCACACATACTGACAAGGGCAGGGCAGGCGTTAAGGCTTAGAGAAGTGTACTCGTGTTGTCTGCCCGTGCATGTACTGGCTACTCTACACGGGCAAGGACCAATACAAGGTGTTCAAGGCAGTAGCCAGCTTCTTCTTCGGACGTGCGCTTGGGTTTGGTAAGTCACTGCCACACATACTGACAAGGGCAGGCGTTAAGGCTTGATGAAGTGTACTCGTGTTGTCTGCCCGTGCATATACTGGCTACTCTACACGGGCAAGGACCAATACAAGGTGTTCAAGGCAGTAGCCAGCTTCTTCTTCGGATGTGCGCTTGAGTTTGGTAAGTCACTGCCACACATACTGACAAGGGCATGGCAGGCGTTAAGGCTTGATGAAGTGTACTCGTGTTGTCTGCCCGTGCATGTACTGGCTACTCTACACGGGCAAGGACCAATACAAGGTGTTCAAGGCAGTAGCCAGCTTCTTCTTCGGATGTGCGCTTGGGTTTGGTAAGTCACTGCCACACATACTGACAAGGGCAGGGCAGGCGTTAAGGCTTAGAGAAGTGTACTCGTGTTGTCTTCCCGTGCATATACTGGCTACTCTACACGGGCAAGGACCAATACAAGGTGTTCAAGGCAGTAGCCAGCTTCTTCTTCGGATGTGCGCTTGGGTTTGGTAAGTCACTGCCACACATACTGACAAGGGCAGGCGTTTAGGCTTGGAGAAGTGTACTCGTGTTGCCTACCCGTGCATATACTGGCTACTCTACACGGGCAAGGACCAATACAAGGTGTTCAAGGCAGTAGCCAGCTTCTTCTTCGGATGTGCGCTTGGGTTTGGTAAGTCACTGCCACACATACTGACAAGGGCAGGCGTTTAGGCTTGGAGAAGTGTACTCGTGTTGTCTTCCCGTGCATATACTGGCTACTCTACACGGGCAAGGACCAATACAAGGTGTTCAAGGCAGTAGCCAGCTTCTTCTTCGGATGTGCGCTTGGGTTTGGTAAGTCACTGCCACACATACTGACAAGGGCAGGGCAGGCGTTAAGGCTTAGAGAAGTGTACTCGTGTTGTCTGCCCGTGCATATACTGGCTACTCTACACGGGCAAGGACCAATACAAGGTGTTCAAGGCAGTAGCCAGCTTCTTCTTCGGATGTGCCCTTGGGTTTGGTAAGTCACTGCCACACATACTGACAAGGGCAGGCGTTAAGGCTTAGAGAAGTGTACTCGTGTTGTCTGCCCGTGCATATACTGGCTACTCTACACGGGCAAGGACCAATACAAGGTGTTCAAGGCAGTAGCCAGCTTCTTCTTCGGATGTGCGCTTGGGTTTGGTAAGTCACTGACACACATACTGACAAGGGCAGGAAAGTCAATTGTTTTGCATTCAGTTTCCTTGTTTCCACTATGAAATCTTCAATAAAAATGCATAAACATGGAATGGACGATTTTGGAGGCTTTCACTGTCGGCGTTGAGTACACAAATGAGTCCACCTTTTTGAAAGTTTAATCCCGGAACACGTCGTTCTGTGGAATGGACTTTCACACTTTGCCGGTAATAATTCTGTGATCTTAAAGTCGCGTTTTCACGAGGCCAGTCGGGAGGCAGGTAACTGGCGGCAGGTTACTTGGAGCAAGCTAGTGGCCTTGTGTGGACAACACCTGCCTGGTTTTAGGGGCAGGTTGCAACTTGCCAGGCCAGGCAGGTCGACTTGCCCAAGGAGTAAACTCGAGCCAGTAGCTTGCCTCCCCCACCCCTATCTGACTTGACCTGCTCATCAACCTGCCTCGTGTGGACGGAGCCGGCAGGCTACTATCGCGACAGTGGTCAGTCGACGACAGTCTGTCACCACCAACAGATTAGTTTTAGTTGTTTGTAGTGTGTGTGGATGTTGTGTGCTTGATCGATTCATTGTGCTTTTTACTCTCTTCGCGATATGTCACGCAGATGGAGTGATGATTTGACAGTTAAATTTATCGAATTGGACAAAGAAAGAGAACATTTGTGGAACCAACATAATGAAATGTACAAAAATAAAAATCCTCGTGACACGGCCTTAAGTAAGATTGCAGCAGAAATGGCATGTTTGATTTTGGCGTAAATGAAGTGAAAGCCAAACATTTTAAAAGCCCTACGTGCGACAAGAAATTAAACCAGCCCGTGAACCTGCATGATTGACCTGGCTGCCCAACTGGCCTCGTGTGAACAGCACCTGCCTAGCCAGTAACCTACCTGGCCAGCTACCTGACGCAGGTTACGTGCCTCCCGACTGGCCTCGTGTGGACGGTCAAGCGAGGCCAGTAGCCTGCTCCAAGTAACCTGCCGCCAGTTACCTGCCTCCCGACTGGCCTCGTGTGGACGGTCAAGCGAGGCCAGTAGCCTGCCGCCCGACTGGCCTCGTGAAAACGCGGCTTAAATGATATTCAAAAACTGTTTGCCTTATATTTACAAATCTCTTACTTACCTAATTTGCATTCACGAATATATTACTACCATTAAACTACCAACCAAATCACTAACATTGTAATTATATCACTTCTGACGGACATCTTGCGTCACTGATCATTAATAGATTACAACCTGTTCAGCGATAGGGGCATACAAGTACTAAAGCAATGTTTGGATAGAAATACCTGGACACACCTCAAGGTCTGTACAATAATGTCATATCACACAATTATAAAATGTTATTTCCTGTTATTAATTTGTCTCTTTAAGTTGTGAAGAAAACCAATATAAAGGGGTGATGACTATTGCCCTCTTCATTATTTGATTACGGTGCAAATGTGATTACCACTCCAGACCTCGCGATTTTAACCGGAATAGATGTTAGTCAGAAGTGGTTATCCTGAAAACCATTCCTCTTACCATACATGATCGTTTTCATGGTGCCAATAAATCAAGGCCAATCATCTATGTATTCTAAACGCGGCTCAAGCTAACTTGTCCGGTCGCTGACGCCTGAAACCGGTTTTCACCGGTGAGCCACAGTTGTGTATACATATGGTTCAGATAATAAACACTTGTGGTTCCTCCCTCAGCACTTTACGAGTTGATACTTGTGTATCTCGCCATAGCCCCCGTGGCTTGCATGATAATGGGCGCCATCATCGCACTCATGCTGGGGATGTTGAGCCACACACATGTATTGTATACATATGGTTCAGATAATAAACACTTGTGGTTCCTCCCTCAGCACTGTACGAGTTGATACTTGTGTATCTCGCTATAGCCCCCGTGGCCTGCATGATAATGGGCGCCATCATCGCACTCATGCTGGGGATGTTGAGCCACACACATGTATACATATGGTTCAGATAATAAACACTTGTGGTTCCTCCCTCAGCACTGTATGAGTTGATTCTTGTGTATCTCGCCATAGCCCCCGTGGCTTGCATGATAATGGGCGCCATCATCGCACTCATGCTGGGGATGTTGAGCCACACACATGTATACATATGGTTCAGATAATAAACACTTGTGGTTCCTCCCTCAGCACTGTATGAGTTGATTCTTGTGTATCTCGCCATAGCCCCCGTGGCTTGCATGATAATGGGCGCCATCATCGCACTCATGCTGGGGATGTTGAGCCACACACATGTATTGTATACATATGGTTCAGATAATAAACACTTGTGGTTCCTCCCTCAGCACTTTACGAGTTGATACTTGTGTATCTCGCCATAGCCCCCGTGGCTTGCATGATAATGGGCGCCGTCATCGCACTCATGCTGGGGATGTTGAGCCACACACATGTATTGTATACATATGGTTCAGATAATAAACACTTGTGGTTCCTCCCTCAGCACTTTACGAGTTGATACTTGTGTATCTCGCCATAGCCCCCGTGGCTTGCATGATAATGGGCGCCATCATCGCACTCATGCTGGGGATGTTGAGCCACACACATGTATACATATGGTTCAGATAATAAACACTTGTGGTTCCTCCCTCAGCACTGTACGAGTTGATACTTGTGTATCTCGCTATAGCCCCCGTGGCTTGCATGATAATGGGCGCCATCATCGCACTCATGCTAGGGATGTTGAGCCACACACATGTATACATATGGTTCAGATAATAAACACTTGTGGTTCCTCCCTCATCACTGTACGAGTTGATACTTGTGTATCTCGCCATAGCCCCCGTGGCTTGCATGATAATGGGCGCCATCATCGCACTCATGCTGGGGATGTTGAGCCACACACATGTATACATATGGTTCAGATAATAAACACTTGTGGTTCCTCCCTCAGCACTGTACGAGTTGATACTTGTGTATCTCGCTATAGCCCCCGTGGCTTGCATGATAATGCACGCCATCATCGCACTCATGCTGGGGATGTTGAGCCACACACATGTATACATATGGTTCAGATAATAAACACTTGTGGTTCCTCCCTCAGCACTGTACGAGTTGATTCTTGTGTATCTCGCTATAGCCCCCGTGGCCTGCATGATAATGGGCGCCATCATCGCACTCATGCTGGGGATGTTGAGCCACACACATGTATACATATGGTTCAGATAATAAACACTTGTGGTTCCTCCCTCAGCACTGTACGAGTTGATACTTGTGTATCTCGCTATAGCCCCCGTGGCCTGCATGATAATGGGCGCCGTCATCGCACTCATGCTGGGGATGTTGAGCCACACACATGTATACATATGGTTCAGATAATAACACTTGTGGTTCCTCCCTCAGCACTGTACGAGTTGATACTTGTGGATCTCGCCATAGGCCCCGTGGCTTGCATGATAATGGGCGCCGTCATCGCACTCATGCTGGGGATGTTGAGCCACACACATGTATTGTATACATATGGTTCAGATAATAAACACTTGTGGTTCCTCCCTCAGCACTTTACGAGTTGATACTTGTGTATCTCGCCATAGCCCCCGTGGCTTGCATGATAATGGGCGCCATCATCGCACTCATGCTGGGGATGTTGAGCCACACACATGTATACATATGGTTCAGATAATAACACTTGTGGTTCCTCCCTCAGCACTGTACGAGTTGATACTTGTGGATCTGGCTATAGCCCCCGTGGCTTGCATGATAATGGGCGCCGTCATCGCACTCATGCTGGGGATAGGCATCGCTTAGCTTGAGCCACACACATGTATACATATGGTTCAGATAATAAACACTTGTGGTTCCTCCCTCAGCACTGTACGAGTTGATACTTGTGGATCTGGCTATAGCCCCCGTGGCTTGCATGATAATGGGCGCCGTCATCGCACTCATGCTGGGGATAGGCATCGCTTAGCTTGAGCCACACACATGTATACATATGGTGCAGATGATAAACACTTGTGGTTCCTCCCTCAGCACTGTACGAGTTGATACTAGTGGATCTCGCCATAGCCCCCGTGGCTTGCATGATAATGGGCGCCGTCATCGCACTCATGCTGGGGATAGGCATCGCTTAGCTTGAGCCACACACATGTATACATATGGTTCAGATAATAACACTTGTGGTTCCTCCCTCAGCACTGTACGAGTTGATACTAGTGGATCTCGCCATAGCCCCCGTGGCTTGCATGATAATGGGCGCCGTCATCGCACTCATGCTGGGGATAGGCATCGCTTAGCTTGAGCCACACACATGTATACATATGGTTCAGATAATAACACTTGTGGTTCCTCCCTCAGCACTGTACGAGTTGATACTAGTGGATCTCGCCATAGCCCCCGTGGCTTGCATGATAATGGGCGCCGTCATCGCACTCATGCTGGGGATAGGCATCGCTTAGCTTGAGCCACACACATGTATACATATGGTTCAGATAATAAACACTTGTGGTTCCTCCCTCAGCACTGTACGAGTTGATACTAGTGGATCTCGCCATAGCCCCCGTGGCTTGCATGAAATGGGCGCCGTCATCGCACTCATGCTGGGGATAGACAAAGCTTAGCTTGAGCCACACACATGTATACATATGGTTTAGATAATAAACACTTGTGGTTCCTCCCTCAGCACTGTACGAGTTGATACTTGTGGATCTCGCCATAGCCCCCGTGGCTTGCATGAAATGGGCGCCGTCATCGCACTCATGCTGGGGATAGGCATCGCTTAGCTTGAGCCACACACATGTATACATATGGTTCAGATAAAAAACACTTGTGGTTCCTCCCTCAGCACTGTACGAGTTGATACTTGTGGATCTAGCCATAGCCCCCGTGGCTTGCATGATAATGGGCGCCGTCATCGCACTCATGCTGGGGATAGGCATCGCTTAGCTTGAGCCACACACATGTATACATATGGTTCAGATAATAAACACTTGTGGTTCCTCCCTCAGCACTGTACGAGTTGATACTTGTGTATCTCGCCATAGCCCCCGTGGCTTGCATGATAATGGGCGCCATCATCGCACTCATGCTGGGGATAGGCAACACTAAGCTTGAGCCACACACATGTATACATATGGTTCAGATAAAAAACACTTGTGGTTCCTCCCTCAGCACTGTACGAGTTGATACTTGTGGATCTCGCCATAGCCCCCGTTGCTTGCATGATAATGGGCGCCATCATCGCACTCATGCTGGGGATAGGCAACACTAAGCTTGAGCCACACACATGTATACATATGGTTCAGATAAAAAACACTTGTGGTTCCTCCCTCAGCACTGTACGAGTTGATACTTGTGGATCTCGCCATAGCCCCCGTGGCTTGCATGATAATGGGCGCCGTCATCGCACTCATGCTGGGGATAGGCAACGCTTAGCTTGAGCCACACACATGTATACATATGGTGCAGATAATAAACACTTGTGGTTCCTCCCTCAGCACTGTACGAGTTGATACTTGTGGATCTCGCCATAGCCCCCGTGGCTTGCATGAAATGGGCGCCGTCATCGCACTCATGCTGGGGATAGGCATCGCTTAGCTTGAGCCACACACATGTATACATATGGTTCAGATAATTAACACTTGTGGTTCCTCCCTCAGCACTGTACGAGTTGATACTTGTGGATCTCGCCATAGCCCCCGTGGCTTGCATGATAATGGGCGCCGTCATCGCACTCATGCTGGGGATAGGCAACGCTTAGCTTGAGCCACACACATGTATACATATGGTTCAGATAAAAAACACTTGTGGTTCCTCCCTCAGCACTGTACGAGTTGATACTTGTGGATCTCGCCATAGCCCCCGTGGCTTGCATGATAATGGGCGCCGTCATCGCACTCATGTTGGGGATAGGCAACGCGTGCTCCGTACAGGTAACATGCATTTCTTTGCTTCTCGTCTCATCCAGCAATATTTTTAGTATTATATTATTCTTTTTCCAACAGCTTGTAATGATAAGCCTATGTAGTAATGCAGTTACAATGAAAGAGGGGAGAGCTGCTTTAAAAGACGATTAACACATGCAGAATCTTGAAGAATCTCTAAGCGCGTCCTCTTTGCCCAAGCCCTTTTGGAGCTATGTCAGAAGTAAAACTCGTTCTGGTAGAATTCCAAAGACAGTTTCCTATAAAGGTGTAACCGCGAGTGACTCTACAACATCATGTAATTTATTTTCTACTTTTTTTAAGTCAGTATTTCAATGTAAAGAATTGAATGATGAACCTCTGCCTAGTTTTGATCCAATGTGTACTTCTAGTCTAAGTGGGTTCACTATCACTAAAGTTGAAATTGATAAGGCGCTAAGGAATCTGGTTTCTGGCAAATCTCCAGGTTCAGATAAAATTCCGGTTTCTATCATCAAAGTGTGTGCTGGTGTCCTGGCAGTGCCACTGCAAATTGTTTTTAATCGTGTTTTAAAGGATGGTGTTTTCCCCGATGTGTGGAAGCATGCTAACATCACGCCTGTTTTAAAAAATAATGGTGACAGAGATGACGTTGAGAGTTATAGGCCAATTTCACTCCTTCCGGTTTTTTCAAAGGTTTTCGAAAGGTTTGTACACATGCACTTGTTGAGACACGTTAATGTACACATTCCCTCTTCGCAGCATGGGTTCATGCCAAGGAGGTCCACCATATCGAACCTTACTAGCTTCACGCATAGTATAGGGGAGCATTTGAATAATTCTACTCAAGTGGATGCGGTGTACACAGATTTTTCGAAAGCCTTTGATACTGTGAGTCATCATTTATTAATTTACAAGTTATCAAAGTTAGGGGTTTCTGGCTCCTTGTTGAGCTTATTGACAAGTTATCTGCATAATCGAAAACAAACTGTAGTTATTGATAATGTTGCATCTGATCCAGTGGACGTCACATCAGGGGTCCCGCAGGGCTCCATCCTTGGACCCCTGCTTTTTAATATTTATGTGTGTGATATTCATTCATGTTTGAAATTTTCTTCGATTCTCATGTATGCAGATGACGCAAAGATTTTTCTCCCTATTAAAATGTTTAGAGATTGTGTAAACCTTCAGTTAGACATTGACTCAATAGCAGAATGGTGTAGAATTTGGAGGATGAGGCTGAACCCATCTAAGTGTACTGTCATAACATACACTAATAAAAAGAATACTATCGAGTTCGCGTATTGGGTTAGAGACTCGCTTCTGAAAAGAGTGGTAAATGTCAAAGATCTTGGCATCAACCTTAGTTCTGATCTGTCATATAATATACATATTGAGGTAATGATGGGTAAAGCATTTAAAATGTTAGGTTTTCTTAAGCGATCCTGCAATAAGAATTTCTTTGTGAGCACAATTAGAAGGCTTTATCTTGCTCTTGTTCGTCCCATAGTTGACTATGGAAGTGTGGTATGGTCGCCGCACCACGTTACGAAAATCGATAACATTGAGAGATTACAGCAGAGACTTGTAAAGTGGTTATGTTTTAAAACATCTGTTCCGTATCATAGACAGGGCTATCCCAAATTATGTAGTGATTACAGTATATTGCCACTGGAGGCAAGGCGGACAGTATCTGACCTGATGTTTTTACAAAAATTAATCAAGTCAGAAATAGACAGCCCCGACCTATTAAAACTTATACATTTTAATGTACCTGTAAGGCGGTCGCGGAACACTAGTCTGTTTTACCTTCCTAAGTCGAGAATTGACGTTTTTAAACACTCCACTTTTAACAGAATCCAATCTATGTATAACACTCTTATGAAATCGGACATGTGAAACATTTTAGACCTCTTTGCTGATTCCTCATTTCAGACAAAATTAAAATGTAGCAAGATTCTGCTTAGCTGAGATTGTTTTAATTTGGTTGTTGTCATTGTCTGTGTATGTTTTAAATTGTTATTGTTTTAATCATTGTCTGTTTACGTTTTAAATTGTTATTGTCTTAATAACTGCCTGCCCTGTGTTGACTACGGTTAATTTGATTAACCTTGCTATTGTGTATTATGTGTGTACCTGTTTATTTATAAGCATAAACCTATATGGCATATCTTTATTATATCTAATGTATTTGGGACGTATATCCTGTATTAGATAAATAATAAATAAATAAATAAATAAATAAATGGGTATTGATAATATGGTAAATCATTTATTAATAAATACGTTAATTATTATTATTCATCAGACTAGGCATTTCTTCATATCGGGCCCCGACATGAAAATGATTTCTCATTATAGCGGATTGAAATTTGCTCTCGATCACTGACTTTCCAAAATAATAATCCCAATTATGTAGTATAGCCCCCTTCTGTGGGTTCAGCTGGGTGAGCTGGGTGTATTCTGTGGGCCACAGAATTATCGCGACAGCTGCTTCGCTGCGACACCAGCTGTTGGACCTGTTGGACGTTGTAAGGCAAACATTTTTATATTATAAAATCTACTTCAAGTTGTTAAACAATGAATGTAATTTATTGCTGTGTTTATTAATGTTCTGCGTTTCTCTGTTGAAATATTACATTTTCTTTTTCGGAAAGCGTAACTGTGGCCTGACCAGATGATCGCGTATCTCACTGGTAGGTAGCCACCAACACCAAAGTACGTAGCTGCACCCTACATTTCACTGCCTAACACATTCAGTTGAATCCAATGGGAATTAGAGAAGTCTTTTTGTGAACTTGTCGCTCGTCGACGGCTGCCCTTTTCAACCGTCCTCGGAGTGTTCACTAGGTAGGTACGTGCCTGCACCGACTTGTTTACTCTCGCGCCGTAATTTGATTTCTCTCCTCCCGAGTGCAATTCGAACGTTTGCCGCCGAGTGGGTTCCCGGGGACTCGGTGCACGAAGCTACGTTGTATCGAAGCACCTCGCGAATACTCGGCCATCGCCTTCGTCTGGAGGGAGATAAATGAATTCCTCGATCGTCTCAAACTGAAGAATCCAGATGTTGCTCATCGCGTTGTGGTTTTCAGTTTGTTGTTTGTTTTACCTATTAGCTCTACCTGTCGCCCTGCCTGGATGTCTGCCTGTCACAGATCCAACATCATATTACCTTGTTCGAAATACGATACAACGATAAAGAAAAATATCAGTTATTTGGTTCTAACCATTTTGTATGACGATGAGTAACAAATAGTGTACTTGCTTACTTTATTTTCATTATAATTAAGCGAGCGAAGAGAGCGTCTCCATTAGACCATATGGCGCTTCGTTCTATTTGTTTGTTTTGTTTAGCTTTAGTTTTTTTTGTTTCTTTATGTCTGTCGATAGCAGTCGAACGGAAAGTCGAATGTAACATCATTGAAGAGGAATAGTTAAATAAAAGTGAATTTTTTATTGTTTTGTTTATGTGTCTATCGATAGCGGTCGAACAAAATATCCGATCAAGTTGAAATTTGGACCATCCACAAGCCTCGAGGTGGATTGAAGGTGTACAGTTTTGTGAAAAAATCGTTCGAAAAGTTAACACGTTACACCATAGTTACTGTAGAATATTTGTCTGAAAACAAAATGGCAGCAAAATGTGAGATTTACATATTTTTATAAAGATTTTTCCGGTTACGATATGTCCATGTTATGGTGATCTGATAAGTATTGGCGAAGTTACACCAAAGTTACTGGACAATATTTTTCTGAAACAAAGTAACAGCAACATGTTAGGTGGCTATCTTATAGCTAATTTTTGTCCGGTCACGAATTTAATCATTTAAATGCGATCTTATACGAACTAAAGGCAGAAATTACATTTATATTGATGTCAAAAAGTCTTACTATCGGTGAAAGACCGCGTAGAAAACACTAGACGAAATGTCAACGAAAAATCTTAGCAACGCACATTGCACTGCATTCAACAATGTCGGGAAAATAAGAAAAATGTGTGCAATGCGCATTGTAATAATGCTGTTAATTGTTTTTTTCACACTTTTATCTTTATCTCTTACATTGAATAATGACGATAGCTTTGAGAACTTCTCACCAGAAAGCTCGTGGGCATGGACGCGCTCGCTTAACGCGGCACACAGAGTGTTTTCCTAGTATATTCTTGAAAGAAAGTTAACTTCATTGAAGAGGAGTTAAATAAAAGTGAATTTTGTGTTGTTTTGTTTATATGTCTGTCGATAGCGGTCGAACAGAATATCCGATCAAGTTGAAATTTGGACCATCCACAAGCCTCGAAGTGGATTGAAGGTGTACAGTTTTGTTACAAAATCGATTGAAAAGTTAAAACGTTACACTATAGTTACTGTAAGATATTTTTCTGAAACAATATGGCGGCAAAATGTGAGATAGACTTATTTTTATAAAGATTTTTTTGGCCACGAATATGTTCATGTTATTGTGATCCGATAAGTATTGGTGAAGTTACACAAAAGTTACTCGAAAATATTTTTCTGAAACACATTAACGACAAAACGGGACGTGGCTATACTGCAGTACTTTTTTTCTCCGGTCACGAATATACAAATTTAAACTCAATCTGATACCTATAAGAGGCAGTAATTACATTTCTATAGGGTACGCACATTATGACGTAACAGCCGAACTGCAACAATGGAATAAATGAATTAAACTGGTGGACAAACAACAAGCCGTCAAAGTAATATCTTTGCAAATAATGAGGAGAAACAATTAGTTGTAACGATAGTAACTGCTTGCCTGTTAAAATTTATGTTAAGTATAATGGACAGCAACTATCTGAAAGTGTGTAAACCTTCTGAACGTTTGTTTTTTCCAACTTCAGAGCTTCATTTTTTTTTTGACAGCTTGCTTGTCCATCGGTTCAATTCATTTGTTTCATTGTTGTGTTTCGGTGTTGTGCGTACCCTATTGTGTGTAAATAAAAAAAAAAATTGTGTGTAAATAAGTGTTAGTAACGGTGGCGGACCGCGTAGAAAACACTATACGAAATGACAACGAAAAATCTTAGAATTGCACATTGTACGACATTCACCAATTTCGGAAAGTATAATAGCTATGAGAATTTGAAAAACATCTGCTATGCGCATTCTTGTATTGTTGTTAATTGTTGTTTTTACTCTTTTATCTTCATCTCTTACATTGAATAATGACGATTGCTTTGAGAACTTTGTGCCAGAAAGTTCGAGGACAGAACGCGCTCACTTATCAACGCGTCGTACAGAGCATTTTCTTTGTATAACTATGCGAGCGTAGCGAGCGTCCCCATTCTACTCTTATGGCACCCGTTCTGTTTTGTTTTTTATAATGTCTCGCTATAGCGGTTCGCGATCTCATAAGTATTGGCAAAGTTACACAAAAGTTACTCGAAAATATTTTTCTGGAACACAGTAACGACAAAATGTGAAATGGTTATTCATTTTTTCCGGTCACGAATATACACGCGATCTAATACGTACTTGAGTTAGGAACGGTGGCGGACCACGTAGAGAACACAATACGAAATTACAACTAGAAATCTTAGCAACGCACATTGCACTGCATTCAACAATGTCGGGAAGTATAAAAGCTATGGAAATCAAGAAAATATTTGCAATGCGCATTTGTGTATTGTTGATAAATGTTGTTATTGATGTATTTATTGTGTTTTAATGAAGTACTCGACAACTAAGCGCATATGACGTCGGGCCGGAGTGTTTGAAGGGGGAAAAATCAAATATTGAACAAATAATCGCATGCTCTATTATCAACGCGCAGCACAGAGCGTTTTCCTATAATTATCAAATAAAAAAACATTGTGACAGGTCAAGTTCATTGTGAGTAACTAACTATGGCTTTGTCAGAGCTGTACAAGATTATTTTGTAGATTAGTGGAAAGTTGCGGGTGGCCAGGTTTAGTTACAATATGGAACACCCCTGAGTATAGATTCACAAATGTACCTAAGTAACTCATAAGTTGTCTCAGATAGGCAAGTCTTAAAGATATAAATCATCATTTGGTCTTACTACACATTCACAATCAATTACTGTTTCGTTCTTGATATTTTACTACGTTATCTTTATGAGTTTACAGAACGGTGTTGGCATAATTTATAATAATACGATTTGCATCTTAAGAGTAAGGTAACCTGATGAATCCAGACCCTGGTAATTGCATTGCAGATGTCCCGAGAACGATTTAAATCGTTATAGAACGGTTTTTGTTGCAAAGTTATTTTATTTGAGACAAGAGCAAAGTTCTTTCATTTGCTAGACGTTAGAAAAGTGGTGCATACATACATTTTCGTTTATAAAATGTTACTTCGACAGAATGAGAGCTGCACATTGAAGAATGTCTTGTTATAAATGTGAGTCGTTTGGACATTTGGACACACAAGACATACTATTTCCTGAAAGGAGAGACTAACAGAGGGAATTCAACCATGAGCTTGGACTGAACAGCTTGGAATGATGCTCAAAACGACCGTGTGTGTATGTGTGTGTGTGTGTGTGTGTGTGTGTGTGTGTGTGTGTGTGTGTGTGTGTGTGTGTGTGTGTGTGTGTGTGTGTGGGTGTGTGTGTGTGTGTGTAATCTACTTAAACCGAGGACCTCAACCGTGAAACACACCGGAAAACGAGGACCTACATGAAACCGAGGACGTCCTCGGTTTCATGTGAGATTGCCATTCGCTTTGGCATGCTGTGATTGGCTTATATTTGAAATTTCACTTTCATTGGAGCGGGTCCTCGCTATGGTGTATTCAGTTGGTTTGTGTTAGTGTTTCCAAAAGTTAGTTCCAAGTGTGTTTCCTAGGGCTGCGCCACATCCGCTCTAAACACACCGTTCCAACGCAAGAGCCGAAGGCGAGGACTTCGGGGTATTTAAATTGGAAACCGAGGACTCACAATAAGTGAGGCTGAAGGCCACTGTTTTCACACGACCCCATCGTGAGTGTGCGTCTGTATTCTCATGATGTCGTTATAGCGAAAGATTAGAAGATTCGTGACACGCATCATGGTGCGAATCATGTTCTTATGTTTCAATTATAAATAACGCATTGATTTCTCTCAGGAACACGTGTTTCCATCAGTTGATGGTTATTATAATTTGTATTGATTAATTTATTGCCTCTATCATGTGTAGCAAAGCCAACACTTAGTCTGAAATTCATCCCCTAACCCTAAGGGCGTCCATAGTGGCAGACGCTCATGCATAATCGTTAAAATGGACCAAAATGGTAATGCTCAATATGTTGTAAGCAGGGTCAGGGAAAATGTTCACGCATGCCATTATAAATTCGAAACGCTAATTTATTCATACATTGGTGGGTGGGTAAGTATACATTAACATTTAATCTTTTCATGTAATTAATGATTTTATGTATTTTCAACGCGTTTTGTTGATTAATAATTGGGATTTTGCTATTCGAGACTATGAGTTGCAATATGTGGGATTCGCACCCACGTATCTTTGTTGACATACGACCGAGGACGGCTATTTTCAACATATAATTCTTCATATAGTCATGGTCCCTGGTCACGTATGAAATGTACTCATAACGTATTTGTTATTCATTTATTATGATACTATGATATCTTTATATTAATGCTCTCAAAGATGTAATTTATTACTAGCGTAGTTTATTATTTATAAATGAATTACTCAATCCCTATAAAAAATAAAGTGGTTTAATCGTAACCATGCACGATATTTACCACAGCTTAACAAGATCGTTCACGCGCCGGTGGTTCAAGTCCCATCGAAATCGTTCCACAGACGGCCGAGATACGTTCGTATGAAGGCTTGGGTGATGGTTTGAATTTTCCGAAGAATCGCGCGCTACCACTCGTTGCACGCAAGCATTTTCAATTCGATACCTGCTCAAGGACTGCTACCTTATTGTGGTTGGCAGGTTTGTATGCTCCGGTGATCCCGAGAGCTATGCCGGCGGAAGCGCATGCTTCTAGTAGGGCCATCAGCCGGACAGGTCGAGGGGGAGAAGTCAGACGAAATTCAGTTCACATCCCTCCTTTCCCTTTACCTCCACTTTCACTTTTCCTCCCCACCCTCCTAATGTCCCTTTTCCTCCAAACACCCCCGACGTCATATGATCATAGCTGTCGAGTACGTCGTTAAACTTAAATAAAAAATAAATTTATAAATGAGGTAAACAATCGCTTTGAATAGGCCACTCTTTAGCCTTAGCAACGCTATTATAGCGTTCTTGTTCTTCCGTTTTGATAGACCTCATTGCACATGTCATGTTGCACAAATATTTAATTTTCGATGTTAACATAATACGGACAAAACACGCACACACAAACTTGGTAAAAAGTCAGTGCCAATTGTCAAGGTAAAAAGTCAATGGAAGACACAAACTTCTACGATCCCTCGTTCTTATCCACCGAAATTACTGTGTAGTGTTTTGATTGAAACAGTGAACACATCTTTATGACTTCTAATTTTGTCCCAAACCAGGGCCCTTTTTGGCGAAAATATACATAGGGGTACCCCTTCCCCCCCCCCCCGCCCCCACCCCAGTGTGCCAAGTTTGACGGGAATCGCACCACTTTTGTGTTTGCCATTTTATGTAACAGCTGTAAAAATAAGAAACCATGTAGGTCAGTTATTCTCAATCTTATGAACTTCTCGGCTCAGGCGGCCCATCTTTAGGTGGAACAAGATCTTGTTTGCGCGCTTGTGTGTGTTTGTTTAAATAGAGATCATGGATGAATCGACAACGGCCGGGGCTTCAGATAATTTTCATTCATCAATCGTTGCATGTAAATAAACCGTATGAGAGTTGTCCAACAGAGTTAAAAATATACAAAACCATACAGATTATGTCAGAATTACGTCCGCCATGATTTGGAAGACTGGTCTCGGTAGCTCCCACGGTGCTCGCTAAATATTAATATTTAGACCGGGGCTAACTTGTTTTTACCATGGCCATCACGAATCAAAAGCGTTGTTTTCACGGAGAAAACAACCCCGGACTAAATATATCTTTAAGGGAATTTAAAGCTTGTTTATAATAATAATATCTAAACATGTCCTCGCTAAATAAGCTGGGAGCCTATTTACCATTCCCTTTGTGCTGGGGTCGTGTGCCTGATACGGGGTA
Source organism: Isoperla grammatica (assembly GCA_945910005.1). NCBI lineage: Eukaryota > Metazoa > Arthropoda > Insecta > Plecoptera > Perlodidae > Isoperla > Isoperla grammatica. The sequence continues at coordinate 73,971,646 of OX246738.1, forward strand.
GGCTACATTCTCATCCAACAACTTGGCGCCACAACATATAACATGCCATGGTCGTCATTATTATCATATATTCTGATGAAAGTCACTGACTGCGACTCACGCCAAGCACAAAATCTTCCCCACACTTTACTTTACTTTATTATAATTAAGGCCAGTGTAGGGCACAATGCCCTTGTTAGCCTGATGAGTGATGAGGGATGAATGATAATAAGGAAGGGAGGAGGGGAAGCCTGGTACCGGCACGTAGCCTACTCCTGTCGAAGACAAATTATAAATATTATATATCACACTACAAATATTAAGAACTGTCATGAAAACACTACGAAATTATTCTATATCCACATCATTTGCTTACTACTACCATTGCGATAACATTAGCAATTAATACACATATGGTTCGAGGATGAAACACATTTTACAAATAAATAAACTATACATTACTCCCCCGTTCTTTGACTATACTCGATTTATACAGAATAAATGTTATAATTATTACATCCACAAGCTGATGTTAAAGTGAGAGAGTGTAATTAAAACATCCTTACATATTTATTATTTTGAAAAACCATAATATTTTGATAATTTTTAACTTTTGTATACTTTAAATAAAAGTAGACGATTTTGATCACATGCTGATGTTAAAGTGAGAGAGTAGAATTAAAACATCCATACATATTTATTATTTTGAAAAACAATAATATTTTGATAATTTTTAACTTTTGTATACTTTATATAAAAGTAGACGATGTTGGGAGTTCTTTGTCCGAAGGCTTTTATTCCTGGATCATATTTTATCCTTGTATTGTTAATTATCTATTTTCGTCTTACAATGCATGCTTGCAGATTTAAAACATTATTGACAGTGTGGTGTCAAACTTTGGGGATTAAGGTTACTGTTACATTTTCTGTTAATTTGTGTCGTGTCGCGTGAATAAATGATTGTGCATTGTATACAACGTCGAGCGAGTCGCGATTAATTTGTATTCACAATCACATTTTTGCATTCCGATTTGTGGTTCTTGGGTTCTTGGCGTAAGAATAAATAGTTGTTTTGTTATTATTTAAACCCACACTCAACAGGGTGTTTGCGTCTTGCCGCCTTGTGTAAATTGGAGGGTTAGAAAGCTTGTGTAACAGCTTCGTTCTTCTCGTCAACTGCTCGGCAGTCCAGGTTAGTGGAGGAATTATTGATGATAACGTTTTGAACTAAAACGGAACAATTTTCGTTTAAATTTTAACTCATTGATGTCAAATTATCTGTGACAATAGAAGCGCAACCCAGCTTTATGAATCATGTATGAAGATTATAGCAATTGGTATAAAAGTTCGCCCCTACTGAGGATCAAAACCAGGTCCTACAGATAATACAGATAAAACTAGGCTCTACAGATAATAATAACTAGGAAATGATCGAATTTCTATTTGTTAAAATTTGACATTATTTCGATAAACATTTCCCTTAGTCTCACCTCATTTAAACGCGTGCATATTATTATCGAACTAGAAATCCTTGTTCTAAATCGAATGAAACAAGTTTAACTAATAACTATGCAGCTCTAAAACTCATTGAGATAGCGCCCATAATATGGTCGACCAATTAGGAGTCAGTGTGGCTGCACGCGTCGCGCTGGCTCTCGTTGTATGTACGGATACAATAACCCTTACTAATACAAATCGAATGCGACCTTCCGTTTAACTCCTGATTAATCGCTGGTTGAGTTATGATCGATTTCTTACACGTAAATTCTACAGACGAGAATAATTTATTTTGTGGTTTGAAAACACGGCTGAAGTGTTGGGGTAGGCAACTATAATACGTTGACTGGCTTCTTACGACAATATCATTCCAACACATACGGCTGTATCTTCCGATTGGGTGCACGGATTGGACTGATTTTGCAAAACCGTACTGAGTAAGTGATTACGGTTAAAGGTATGTTTCGCCGTTTTCTCTAAGAACAACAACATTTATACAATTAATTGTTACAAATGGGTACATTTTCTGCTCGTTGACGGACGTACCAAGAGGGTGAGATCAAAATGTTTCAAATAAAACCATTCCCAATTAAGTCCAGCACTAGGTGTATTTAGCTTTCACAACGCCAAAAACGACGCCTTGATCCCTGGCGTCGTGAGGGACGTGACCATTCTATTGGACTTCATTTTATTTTAATTCAATAACATCGGCGATGGTGTGTAGATAACGAGTGTGAAAACCGTTTTAAAATCGGGCTTACCGTTGCACTATAATGAAAATAAACAAGTTTAGAATTGAGAAATTCTAGCAACTCGTTGACGAACGTACCGAGAGGACTAGAGAAACATGTTTCAAACAAAACCATTCCCAATTAAGTACATCACTAGGTATAGTTGGTTTTCGCAACGCCAGAAACGACGCGTCGACCCCGAGCGTCGTGTTCGTCCCGTCAATTCTACGGAAATCATTTTATTTTACTTTTATTACATCGGCGATGGTACGTAGATAACGAATGTGAAAACCGTTTTTAAATCGGACGACCCGTTGCACTATAATGAAAATAACCATTTATGAAATTGAGAAATTGTAGCTAACGTAACATTGTATCAGACAGTCGCTCCATTGACGCCTGATGTTTGTTCTTGTTACATCCACATGGATTGTTGTACAATATTCAATGTTGATTTTATTCAAACTACATGCCTAAATTAAGTACTAGAAAGTGAGAAATCGATTCTGGTAGTCTTGGTTTGTTTACAATTGTCATCTCAAATACGCTGATATTTTAGAATAGAAAAACGTTTTTTGAATAGTTCGTAAAATCTTTAGTTTAGCTTACACAATTACCAAAGATAAAAAGCAATCCCGGGACTTGATATTTCATTATTTGATGACTTCATTGACTTGATATGTTTCTTGTTTTGTAGACAAACGTTTTCTTGCTGATCCATTTTTGTCGATAAATGTATTTTTAACCCATTTGTAATTTTCTACACAAATATTATATAAATTGCTGGCAAATATTGAATACATTCACTTAGATTGGATTTGCAATTGTGGCACACATCGTGGAACTGTCCATATTGTTTATAACATTGTTAAACAGTGGAAAAGCAGTAACATTTCTTTAGTCACTATTTCGAACCCAAACATTAATTTTTATAATGAAAGTATCAATATTTTCACTCAAAGATGTTATGTTCGTTTCTCCCTTGCATTTTCATATTCAGTTTAATTTGCCGAAGATATCAACCAGATAAGTCACCAAGCATTGTTTTTCACTAATTAAAAAATTAACGCATTCTTTCTTTTTTTCCACTGGCAAATAGACGACATTTTCTTAATTTGATTTTTTTTATTTTTTCTTACTCCCTTGCTGCTCCCCTCCATCGCTATGTGACCACCCCTTACCCCTGTGACAACCCGACAATCATATCATATTTATTAATTTCATATTTTATTATTTAATTTATTTATAATCAGTCATATTTGGTATGCTGGGCGGTGGTCACATAACTAGGGGGCGGAGCTTTCAAACTATGTCACACTTAAAGTGTCTAAACTCTAACATTATTTCATCTTTTGATGCAGGAGTAAGGGAGTTTTCCGCTGAGCCTCTTTTGTAACTTTTCTATATACATCTTTTCATACAGTTTCTCTTAAAAGTTCGATTCTATATACACCTTAACTTCCACTTTTCATATGCTCACGACCCTATTTTGATTCCTCGCGAACCCGCGTGGGCCGCGACCCATAGTTTGAGAACTCCTGAGTCATCGTGGCTCCCTGTCTATGTCGCGAGAGCAAAGCTTGTTGTTGAAGAACTTGGCTGGGGAGGGGGGGGGGGGGGGTTATGCGTGCATGTAGGCATAAGACCGTCCAGGTTTCCCACGCTCGCGCTGTTCCCAAAATAGCGTACAGTTAGTAGGGAAATAAGTAAACAAGTAAAAACAAATCGCTCTGGCACCAACAATGGCTTAGCTTGTGGGTTTATACCAGCTTCCAAATTCCAATGCAGAAGGTGCAGGGTTTGATTCCCGGTTCACGTTAAATTTTTCTTTAAATTTCTTCAATTCGTATATTTTGTTCACATGTAGACGGTGACTTGGGAGCCGTCATAGGAACGAAGCCCATAATCAATTGTATTTATTTTATTTATGTTACAAGGTATTTACTAATCTATTTATTTATTTATTTATTTATCTATCCAACTTTATCGTGGTGGGCAGGTTTGTGTGCTTTGTTGATCCCGAGAGCTATCCCGGCGCAAGCATATAATTATGCTTCTGGTAGGGCCGCTCTTGCCGGACAAGTCGAGTAGGAGAAGTCAGACAAATTGCAGTCCACATCCTCCTCTCTCTCTTTTCATCCCCTTTCCACTTTTACTCCCAGCCCTCCTACTTGCCCCTTTCCTCCAAACATCTTCATATTTCACCCACTCACCGTCTCGATCAGTCAAGTTGCAAAAATATGGGACGTAAAGTCCAAATATCAATCAATCAATCAATCAATCAATTAATTAATTAATTAACAAAATTGCACCCAAGGGATTACAAAAATATATTCAATATGATGATAATATTTGGGCTTTACGTCTCATTTTTTGCAATGTGGCTAATCGAGGCGATAAGATATATTCAACCTTGCGTCTGTAGTGCGTACGAAACCCAATGTGCTGCAGTCCTACTTATTCGATGTGGTGTACCGTATAGCATTCTCTGAGATTCGATAAAAAAAAAAATAGGTTTTGCGTGCAATTGTAAAACAGAGTGGATCTTGTTGGTGAATGAAAATGAAAATTAACTGAAAGGAAAATATCTAACTGGACATGGAAATACCGGCCAGTAACAAGCTTTCTCCCTATAGCTTCTTAGTGTTTTCTTTCTTTTTTATAATATCATTATATTACTCAAGCAGTATTTTGTCAATAAACATTACATTAATAATAATTGTGTAAAGTTTCAACATCAACATAAGCACTTCCGTTTCTGGGTTATTTGAAATACACAAGTTCTTGAACGACGGTAAAGTAAGCACAAATTTAAATGTATAAGATACATTTTATATTTTCAAGATAGTGCATAACGCGGTCGTGATGGCGTTCCTTATAAGCACTGTTGCAGGAACACTCCGGCTCTTCAGTTCCGTATGGTCGTCTAGCGACATTTTGACAGTTAGCGTTACGATAAAATGGGTTGATAGGCTAACTAAACTAACTTCATGACGCAAGTGTGCCGTTTAAAAGGAAAGGAGTGAGTCTCGAATCGCACCGCACGTGCATCTAAGGTGCAGTCAAGGTGGGCCCCTTATTGTGGTGACCGGTGTCCACTCTTGTGCATATGTTTGGTATATTCTTTATTCATCTCATATATCTTTCATCATCTTTCCTCTTCCAACTTTTACATTCTGCACATATTTTTCCTGGGTAACTTTGTGCGGCCGACTTGGACATGTCCATCTGGACATGTGTTCGTTTTAATTTCTTTTTTTCCTTGTATTAATTTATATCTGGACATGTATTTGTGTTCGTTTTGCGTGAATTTACCTGGACTTGTCTTTGGGATTATATCTTAATTTCCGTTTAGACTTTTATTTGTGTTTACTCTGTGTGTATATATTCGTTTTTGTTTGTATTTGTCAGCTGTATCTGTTTGTATTCTGCCCTTGTATTAGTATCTGTATCTGTCTTTGTATTCGTCCTGTATTTGTGTATTAGGCTGCCGAGGGCCGTGTTGTGGCCCTATATCGGCCCTCTCGTCTCTGGGCGAGAAAACCTCAATAAAATCAAATTCTATACTCTCCCTCCCCCACCACCGCCAGCCAAGCACTTCCACGCCAAGCTTCGCTCTCGCTACATAGACAGGAGCAAAGATATTATAATATTCCTTATGAGCTAGGACTCAAGGGTTCTCAAACTATGGGTCGCGACCCAGGCGGGGTACCGAGGAAGCAAAATAGGGTCAACGACGCTCACGACCAGGGGTCGAGGCGTCGTTTTTGGCGTTGCGAAAACTAAATACACCTAGTGATTTACATAATTGGGAATGGTTCTGTTAGAAATATTTTTCTCTCACCCTTATGGTACGTACGTCCACGAGTTGCTAGAGTTATAGTGCAACGGTAAGTCCGATTGAAAAACGGTTTTCAAATTCGTTATCAACACACCATCGCCGATGTAATTTCAGTAAAATAAAATAATTTCAGTACGAAATGGTCGCGACGCCCACGACGCCTGGGGTCAAGCCGTCGTTTTTGACGTTGCAAAAACTAAATACACATATAGTAATGTACTTGGGAATGGTTTTATTTGAAACATTTTTATCTCACCCTCTTGGTACGTACGCCAATGAGCAGATAATGTACCCATTTTTAATAATTAATTGTACACAAATTATTGTTGCTAGGGAACAAATGAAAACATACCTGTAACTGTACTCACTATGTATGGTTTTGCAGAATCAGTCCAATCCGTGCGTCAAATCGGAAGATACAGCCGTGTGTTTTGGAATGATACTGTCATAAAAAGCCTGTCAACTTATTAGTTGCCTACCCCGACACTTCAGCCGTGTTTTAAAACCAAAATGTAATTATTCTCGTCTGTAGAATTTACGTGCGTGTTAGAAATCGATCATAACTCAACCAGCGATTAATCAGGAGTTAAACGGAAGGTCGCATTCGATTTGTATTAGTAAGGGTTATTGTATCCGTACATACAACGAGAGCCAGCGCGACGCGTGCAGCCACACTGACTCCTAATTGGTCGACCATATTATGGGCGCTATCTCAATGAGTTTTAGAGCTGCATAGTTATTAGTTAAACTTGTTTCATTCGATTAAGAACAAGGATTTCTAATTAGATAAGATGTGCACGTGTTTCAATGGGGTGAGCCGTGAGACTGAGGTAAATGTTAAGCGAATTGATTAACAAATATGTATTCGATCACTTCTCGGCCAATTGTAGGTCGGGAGATCGGGAGCTGCACCTATGTGGGGGCCACCCCCCTCGGCACATGGAAGATATTATGGGATTGACTTCGATACAAGAAAGATGTCTTCTGATATTACCCCCCCCCCTCCCCCCTCCCACCCGAATTATATTTCTGACTCACAGTTACTGATTGGAAGCAGCGCGAGACCCAGTACCTGCTATGTGATATATTTATTATTAATTTGTCTATGAAACACGGACGAAATATTTGAATGTGACTTTTAGCGTCTACGTGTCGACTGAAGAGCTTGGCGCTCCTAATAAGACGTTTAACCGCCTAATACTCCAAACAAAGTTATTTTGTACATTTATATACTTTAATGTAATTTAACTGAAAATTTGAAATCTAATGCCACGAGCTGAACGAAACATTACCGTGTAATAAGGGCAAACCGTCTCAGCAAATAGCAGCACACACAGAAGTCTCACTGTCAGACACTGAAAGTTGATTTGATTTGATTATTTGGGCTTAACGTCTCATATTTTTGCAACGAGGCTAATCGAGACAATAAGACTGTAGGTTTAGTAGCTTGATTAAGAAGTCACCGATTGAGGGTACACAACATCACACATGTTTTTTTTTAATTACTCATTGATTTAATTGAAATGTCAATCTTGACCGTTTTTTTAATATTATTATTCAAAAGTGCAAATGTAGCGTCGGAGTGTAAGATCGTGGCGGGCTATAGCTATTGCATTGCCTTCAATAATAAAACAAACACATCAACAACATAATGAAAACTGCACTAACACTCAGCCAATAATTAATTTGATAGGTGTATTGTATTTGTGCACATTGCGTAGTATTGGTATTACTATTGTTACTAAACGCGTTTAGACACTTATCCATACCATTTTATTATTTATTCAGTATATAATAACTAAACAAAAAATAAGTGCAAAGAACATCAATCAATGAGCATTGTTGATCGATATTTTTTTTTGATACAAAGTTTCTGCACGCACCGAAACATACGGATGGGACGTACGGTCAGGAACAATTTGCGCTCGAATCGACGTAGGCCTACAACTCTCAACGGTAAGCTTCCCGTACTATGGTCTAAGCATCCACACACCTTAGTTATGGCGTTTTCCATTGGCTGTACTGAACCGCACTGAGTGTGGTTTTAACAATTAGTTTATATAAATACACACCAAATACAATAGACGGGCCAGTGTGCACTGAGTGCAGCTTATTTGAAAACGCCATTAGTTACAGGAATAATATTCAACCATGTACTCATAACACTAGCGCAGGGTTTAGCAAAACATAAACTTGGGCATGTATTTTTGAAAGTGGTCACTTTGTGACATCTCTATGTGATATCTAAGTATAACAGTGGCACGGCCCAGCCCAGGTATTTCGAACGCAAAACGTAAGCGCTTGCGTGGAGAGAATATTTTTGACGTGATGTTCGGTTAAATTTTGTGACATATGGCCTACTGAAAGATAATAGAAAGTAGAGATGGGAATTTTGGCCCGAAAGCCCGGCCCGGCCGGGTTTCTTAAGTTAGCTTCGGGCTTCGGGCCGGTATCGGGCCGAAGCATTGAAAGTTCTGGCCGGGCCGGGCCAGGCTTTCGGGCTTTCGGGCTTTCGGGCCGAGTCGGGCTTTCGTGCCGGGCCGGCTTCTGGCTTCCCTGGCCAGCATTTTGGGGCTGAATATCAATATTTAATAATGTTTTTTATAATATAAAAAAAAATTCTATAAAATTGAATATAGAGCTGCTTCAGTTGAGTTATCTAAACAGCGGTAAGCAGTTTGTTTTTTGGAGTTCTCCACAGGCCACAGTCCACCCACCCACACACAACATTCTCCTATTCCCTACCCCTATAGCCAACACTGTGGCGATCGACTAAATCGATACGTTTTGTGTCGGCGGCGGCTTTACTATAAGGCCGGGCCGCGCTTTCGGGCCGGGCCGGGTTTTCTGGCTTTCGGGCCGGGCTGGGCTTTCGGGCTTTCGGGCCGGGCTTTCGGGCCAACTTTCGGGCCGGGCCGGGCTTTCGGGCCGGGCTTTCGGGCCGACTTTCGGGCCGGGCCGGAATCATCATCTTTCGGGCCGGGTTCGGGCCGGGCGGCAGTAGGTTTTTACCTTGTCGGACCGGACTCGGGCCGGAAAGTTTCGGGCCGGGCCGGGCCGTACTTTTCCCACAAATTCGCATCTCTAATAGAAGGGAATAAACTCAGGGCGGAATGCAGAGTCGAGTTAGGTATGTGATTTGTTTATGGTTGCTATGGAGTTTGTTCTTCCTATGGAAAATAAAATAGCATGTAATGAAACAAATCCATAACAACAAATCCTAACTTGACAGTTGTATGTGCAAACCACCCTCTCATATCAGCGCCGCGCTCTCACTTGGACTGTCGAGTGATGAGGTCCCACACCTCAACTGCACCCACTTTTTCATGTTCTTCTACCTTTATTTTATACTTTACTAAGGCCCGACTTCATAGTCGTCTCAATGACTATAGGCAATTCTATTCCGAGACCAAACGGGAGACAGCAAGCGTTCTAGTTGCATAGAGGGGCGGCTTCAGTGGGGAGATAAATTAACTTAATATCACAGAAGTGTGGGTAACAGTGTGACAGACGGGAAATAGGACCGAGTAAAAATGTGCACAAGAGCCCTCTTTGCAGACACCGGTCACAAACACCGCTTGACTAATTAAATGAACTATAAATGTATTGATATACGTTAGTCTTTTATCCTCTAATTCGTTTTCATTCTATATGGTGTGTTTTAACGAAGTAACATTATTGAAAAGAAAGACCCCAACTATTAGAGTGAAAACCAAAAAGAGTAATATCATCAACCCCGACTGGGAACTGAACCCAGTCTCCCTCATGGTGGGTTGTTATTTGGGCTTAACGTCTCATATTTTTGCAACGAGGCTAATCGAGACAATGAGTGGGTGATATATGAAGATGAAATAGGGGGCTGTTTGGAGGAAAGGAGCAAACCGGAGGGCAAGGTGGAAACGGGAAGGGGGAGGAAAGGGGATTGGGGTGTGGACTGCATTTCGTCTGACTTCTCCTCCTCGACCAGTCCGGCTAGGGTGGCCCTACCAGAAGCATACGCTTCCGCCGGCATAGTTCTCGGGATCATCAAAGCACTCAAACCTGACCACCACGATAAGGTAGCAGTCCCTGGGCAGGCCCTCATGGTGGGTTTCAATGGCCAAGGCACACATGCGTGGCGAGTGGGTGACCTGGGTTCTATTCCCAGCCGATGTTGAATTTGCTGAATTTGTTTTTCACCTGGAGGTAATATAAAAATAAGCGTGATGTGTTTACAAGATGCGTGTTCACGCATATGAACAAAACGTGTAACGCTGTCGCTACATATTACATAGATTTTCTTGAAGTGTGAAATCGTCATAGAAACACAATTCAAAAAAGTAAACATTACATTTTTAGGAATAGAACATTCCTCGAACCTGGACTCAAACAGCAAAATGATGATTGTGTATTTGTATCAATAACAATAAATACGGAACGGCAGATAGCGACAACGCTTCTATTATTCCACGGAACTCCGCGCGTCCGTTGAGAGAATACTTTATGAATATTCGAAGTATGTACGAAATAGCGGATTCTCAAAATTATCGCTCCCCTAGCATCGTGCCCTCTATATTCAAGGGGTCTGCGGTGGGAGGGACCAAGGGGATCCCCACCCGGGGACTCCCCTTACGGGTTTTCGTAGTTCCGTACCTTGTTACTACCAAACTATATTATATTGTATTGTAGGTAATATAAGGCGAGACTTACTACAGTATTATGTTATGTTTTAAAACTTGCAACTGTCAATTGAAACCCGGCACCGGGCATATCTAATTGTCCTTGATACAATCCTTGTCAAAGCGGCATATGTGTAGAAATGGTGAAAATGAATGAGGATTAATAGCACGTGATTGACAACCAATAATAATAAGAGATGATTGCGCATCGTTTTAGTGAAAAACAGAATATTATTTTCTTCATTCAATAATTGCAAAATGCTAGACTGAGTTTGCAAAATCTGGCAACACTGCGTGGTGACCGTGAGAACACATCCCTATGACTGGCCACACGTACTCACTGCAAGGGCTCGACCAAGCTCAGTTGCTCTTGGGCAGTCTACCCGTATGTAGTGCGCGATAAAAAAGTGAAGATGCCATCAAGAAGAAAACGAAAACTGGGTGAGTAAATAATCACTTTAATATTGTTAATTTGTTACATATCAATGAAAATACATTTTTCACTGCTGGAATCTCAAGATTGTGCAAAAGGAAGGACACCTGCATTTAAATAAGAGGACTTGCTTTCATTCATTTAACAATCTTGTACACGTTCTTTTTTTGCGATAGACATATAAAGTAGGGAAGGAAGTTGTGAGTGTTGTTATTTGTTAGAGATACCGCACTTTTTGCATTAGGTAATGTGTTGCATTTCAAATTAATGTAGGTCTATGCAGTGCGTATCTAGGAATTTGGAAAGGGGAAATTTAATCAGTGATATTGTAGAGAAACCGACCCATAAACGAGGTGGTTCGAGGGGCTGGCCCCCCGGATTTTTTATCGCCATGGTAACTTGTGGTTGTTCATACAGACCATCCCTAGCCCTAAGCTTGCTCGCACGGTGCCATGGTTCTGAATTTGTATGGTCGTACCGTCACTGCGCTAGCCTATTTGTGCGGGTGGACTTGGTGTTCTGTCTCACTGGGAATCTGGGATGACTCCACACAGTAGCGGGCAGTGATAATTTTTTACATTACATGCCGACATTAGTATGGCAAATGACAAATGGCAAATACGAGCTGAATCCCAATTTAGGCACCTATAGGCGATATTGATATTAAAAATAGTAATAGAAATTGTTTGATATATAAATTGTTTATGCTGGCCTATTGTTTCAAATCAAAATTGGTCACAAGACAATAATGATATAAAAAATTGTGTTTATTTCGGCATATTGAAAACAACCAGCTGCACTTACTGGGTTATTACACTACTGGTTTAATATTAATTTTATATTAAATGACCATAACACGTTGTTGACAGCAAACAATTTTCAATAGAGAGCGATTTTATATATGTATATAGTACGAAAACATTTTAACGGTAAACCCAAACCCAATACAACGTTTATTTTCACAAAATAAATGTCAACGTTTCGACGACGTGTAGAGTCGTCCTTTTCAAGACATACAAAAACAAAATATAAAAACCACAACAACCAAAACACATAACTAGGAGTAAATACAAACAGCTTGCTAGAGCTACCAACAAGGTCCTCTTGATCTCCGCCTGGCGGAGGCTCGTCGACCTTGGGAGTTCGACGAGCCCCCGCTAGGCGGAGATTAAGAGGACCTTGAGCTACCCAGTGATGTTTCGCTGTGGCAGTGATTTTGATTTTGTACGTGTTTTTGGTTGTTGTGGTTTTTTATTTCTGTTTGTATGTCTTGAAAAGAACGACTCTACACGTCGTTGAAACGTTGACATTTATTTTGTGAAAATAAACGATGGATTGGGTTTACCGTTAAAATGTGTTCGTACTATACACTTTGCAACCAACAAAATCTAAGAAATCATATATATATATAATATTATGATTGTTTAAATTTTGTTGGTTTACAAATATAGGGTTGTGTTTTTTTTTTTTTTTTACTATATTGTGAGAAAGGCGAGTCTATACCTCGTCGAAACGTTGATTTTAGAATTAAAAATTACACGTACAGATTGGTTATACTGAAATTGTTTTCTTATAAATATATATATATATATATATGTACCGGTATATATCTATAATTAGATTAGAATCATTATGTGCCCCCCCCCCCCCTCCCTGGATACACTTGTCTTAAGCTACTGCGAGAAAAAGTAAAGAAATTAACATCAGTCTAGAATTTGATGAGTAAGTCATTACAAATCTTGGAGACAACAGCCTGTGTGCGAACACAATGTTAAGCCAGCCGGCCGAGTAGTTTACAAAATACCTCAAACTATTTAAAAACACTTCTATACTTAAATAATATAATAATTATTAATAATAATCATTTTTAATCATTATTTTCCATCTAATGTGTTATTCCAAGAGGGGTATATTCGCTTCAATACCGAAATGGCTTGTCTTATAGTTTAGAATTAAGATCACAAAGCCGTTACAATTTAGAGTCCAAGGAAATACATTACAATTTGTTTTACGTATTTTGTCCTGATCAACCTTCACCTATTTTCAGAACATGCAGACACTGAGGTCCAAGTTAGATTCCTCATAGACAACGTCGTCTTTACTTGCCAGTCATCTGCAATACGACATACGAAAGGAATGATGGAAGTCAAGTGGCTTGACGGCATTTTTTACGAAGCCGTCCTAGAGCCTTCCAGGACCAGTGGTAAGCGCATATCATTTCACTAGAAAGCCCATCCTCCTTTCACACACTATACTGATAAATATTGCAATAGTCATCTACATCTGTGTGTGTTTTCGATAGTGGCGTTACCTCTTGAACAACTATTGTTCAGGTGGGTGAGCGTGGGGGGGGGGGGGGAGATTTTGATAAGCAACGGAGGTCTAGGTTCGAGTCCCCACACGCCATAGTGGAATATTACGCGGTTTGTAGATCAGATCGCCAATGCCTGTTTGACTACGGAAACGCTCTGTGAGGCGGCGAGGTCATAATTACCTTCACTCGCCACCTAACAGTAGTCAGTCAGTCGGTGCATGGGATGGGGGCCAGGGGCGGACTGGCCAACCGGGCAACCGGGCAAATGCCCGGTGGTCTGGCTTGCTGCTCAAGCAAGGGCTACCGAAATAAAAATGCTTTACAAAGTCGGCTCCGGTAGGCCTATATAAACGAAAGACAGTATATGCATGATACAGGCTAGGCGGCTATTTTATCTTACGATATGTATGCACTCCCCAGCTGTATAATACTAGAATACCATGTACGTCCGACTCCGACTACGCCATGTAGCAGCATTTCGATGAGTGTTCAATACTTCTGTATACAAATAGTATTTTCAAATATGTGATACCCCCCACTGGCGAAATCAATTATTGGCCGATCTGGTGGTAGTTTTGCCCGGCCTGCTTTCTAGTGCCAGTCCGCCCCTGTGGGGCTCCCAGTTGTTGTTTCTATTCTATCTACAATGCTTATCGCGTCGTACTAGGATTCGAAACTGGAAACTGTAATGCGTTGGGAAGGGGGGGGGGGGGGGGGAGGGGCAATGTGACAATGCCTTGCAATGCCTTTTGTGTGCAAGTTATGATACTGAAATTATTCAATTCTTTTTCAAACCCAACCTGTACCAAGTGTGTCCGCTATATAAATGCTGCGGATTGCAGGTTTGGTTTCAGGTGGGGAGGGGGGGGGGGGGCACTCGCCGCCTACGACTTCGTTCACCGCAGGGCTTGCTCGAGGAACAAATGCGTTACTTGTTACTTATATAGGCCAGTGCTGTATAGTATGTGTTACTTTTTTTAAAGAATTTAGGAATGAATTGGTAAAAATACTTAATCAAAATGGATATGGACGTGTGAAGATATAAGGTACTTATTGCCACTAAAGTTTAACCCCGCGTTTTTCTGTTAATCGGAGACCAAAAATGGCGCCCGGTAGAAGCCACCATGCATTTTGTATGTAATGTTTGTTGAACCATGGTAACCAATTATTGAAACATATCATTCGAAACAGATGAGAAATGTTCGTTTAAAGGCGGATTCACAATTGAAATAAGAGTTGCAATAGTGAAATAGCAATAAGGTTTAAGCGAAATGGAACATGCAATAACAATGCTATGGTTCACAACTGTCACAGTGGATTGAAATAGTCATAAGAAATGATTCAATTCCATTTCTTATTTCAACTTCTTATGACGAACCAATCAGAGCTCGAGAAGAGAAGGCCTACTCCAGTCGAACCGGATATGGTCGTTATTGTTGTTGTTGTTGTTGTTGTTGTTGTTGTTGTTGTTGTTGTTGTTGTTGTTGTTGTTGTTGTTGTTAATGTCGTCGTCGTAGGCTTCTTGCAAGCTTGCTTTACAACAATGAAACAAATGAAATGAATCGATGGACAAACATCAAGCTGTCAAACAATAAAATATTCTGATTTTGAAAACAAATCTTCAAAACAAACAAGAAACATACAAAACTTTCACAACGTGGTTGCCCATCATTAATCGTTTTAACTGGTGAGCAGTTACTATCGCCATACCTCGTTTTCTTCATAATGTTGCAATTTTATTATTTTGACAGCTCGTTGTTTGTCGGTGCTGGCGTTGCGAGTGGAAAAAAGTCGCAGTGCAAAACCCCATTTGGCCACGGCCTGCTATAGGTTTTGGAGTAGGCCGTGACTATGGCGTCAGATCCGGTCGAAAAGTGCTCGATTGAAACGCTCTCCTATGTTGAAATAAGGTACTACGGGTCTGTTTTGAACCAGTTCGTTGTTATTTCACTATTTCACGGATTCTTGTTTCAACCCTTATTTCAATTGTGGATCGGCCTTAAGTTGCGAATTCACCAAACTTTTTAATCGGCAGATTTACTAACCTCGAATTGGCAACCATCAACAAACATTACATACCAAATGCACGGTGGCTTCTACCGGGCGCCATTTTTGATCTGATTTCACAATGCATGGTAAAATTGAACTAGACGAGTTAGAACAAGATCTTGAAAAAACGCACCTTGTAATTGTAATAGAATAACGGAACTTGATTCTTGAATGAAACCTGTATTCCATGTAGAAATTAAGTTATAGTGAAAAGTGCATCAACATATTTAATTGGCGAATATAACGGGGAAATATGGCTCGCCCCAACCTATTTATCGACCTAGTTGTTACAAGACATACTTTTTTGTATTTAATTACATGCGAGTCAAAATACATGTAGGCATATTGCTCGCTTGGAGACCCTGTCCATTCCCCCCCCCCCCCCGCCCCACTGAAGATTTCTCCTCCCACTTGGCCCTGCCCTCCCTTGCTGGACTCTCCTTATGACGACTCCCGCGATATAGATGGACCTGATTCGGAAGACGTCATATGACCTAAGCTGTCGAATACGTCGTTAAACACCACCAATCAATCAATCAATTTTAGTAGAATAGAGAAACTTGAATGGAACTCGTATTCCAATTAACTAGAAGTGAAGTTATGATATCAATGCATCTTGGATTGCCTTGAAATTTCATGATCACAATCACAAGTAACAAAAATCATACATTCTAGGGCCCGCACAGAACAAACGTCAAACTGCGTATGTCATATCCCTGCCGCGTGTGTGATATGCGTAACTATGAGCCAGTTTTCCAATCAGATCAGACTTTAAATCCTCCTTTAGTTAAAGCTCCTTTAACTTGTAAAGACTCCTCCTAATCATTCGTTAGCATTATGCGTTTTTCAATATCATTTAAAGATAATAATTTGAACATTTTCATTCCTATTGATTGGTTCAGTTTAGTCACGACTATGAAATATGGGCATGTCTTCGATATTTGATTGTCTTCTTTGGAATAATGAATGCGCGTGTGTAGAGTTTACCGGCGACCCTTAAGACACAGCTCGTATCCCAGTGTAAAACAGTAGTATTGACAAATGATAGTCCCGAGATAAATTAAGTTAATCATTTCGATTTGACTTATGAAATCAGGGTGTTATGCCACAAATCTGTTTTTTTTTTTTTTTACAAATTATGCATATATAATGTTCCAATAATAGGTTTTTAACATATAAAACGCGCTACCCGCGAGTCTGTTCATATACTAATAATCCGTTACTTTTCTCGATGAGTCAACTCGCCGGACGTTATTTCTCGTTCCATGTGAGGTGGATTCCCGATGCTAAACAAAGATGTGTCTACTTGCTCATCTTTATCAGTCAACGCTTGTGATACTGACAGGAGTAGGCTTACACTGGGGACTAGCGGCTGAACACCTGGCAGGGCCGAGGTCACTGAGTACCGTACTGATTACCCCCCCCCCCCCCCTTGCACAGACGGTGAACATTGAAATACAGACAGGCAATCAGCTGATAATACACGGTGTAACACATAAATACATTATTTAAAACCTGTACATATACATTCTGAATGTACCCCCCGAACACAAAATAAATATTTCGTGAGACTGGCATGTCCTCAGGCGCGGACTGGCTAGGGATGCCGGGATGCGCTCGCATCCCGGGCCCCAGGGCAAATCCGAGCCCTTTGGCAGTCCGAGCCCCCGGGCTGCTACCAGAAAGTTCCTATGATGAAAATACTTCTCTGAATATTTTTAAAAAAATCTTAACACCACTCTATAATTAGTATTATTTTGAATTTATTATTGAATTTATTGTAATATATGTTGTAAATATTCAATGTAATTAATTGAATATAATGGAAATTATTTTGCTACTGGTAGGGTGGCCTCTGTTAATCGCGCCCTAAAATCGTATGTTAGGCCATAAAATTCAATGCAACCACTAAAATTTTTTGGCGCCTTCGGCGTATTTGCCTCCGGCGGCTGGGGCTTTGTCCCAGACCCCAGCTGCGGCACGCTTCCTCGGGCGAAACCCAGCATCCCGGGCCTTTTTATCCCAGTCCGCCCCTGCATGTCCTAGACGTTCAGCCTAGCCCCAGCTTTAAAGGACATTTAGGATGTCACCTAAGTGTCACTTAAAGTCACTTTAAGCCTAAAGAAGTAGGTACTATTGAAAAACCCGAGGATCGCCTAGACAGTCATTTAGCGTTAACGGAGTATTGAGTATTGAAAAATCGGCCATATAGTACTTATTACTTATTATTTATTATTAGGAATTATACAACACATAAGGTTGCTTATAATCATATTTCCTTTACCAACTATATGGCACTGGCTACAAATACCTACATTCGATACCATCGCCTGTTTGATAGCCTGATAGGACCCAAGCCCAAGGAGTGGTATTTAATATAGGGTGTCTCAACGGTAGCAGGCGAGAATTGATTCGGGAGGTCGCCGTTTCGATTCCGGCCACCAGCCGGTTGCCTGCTTGAAGGTTTCACTCGAGGTTTTCCTCAGTCACAAGGCGAATACTAGTGGGTTTGAGTTATATAATATAGACCTATGATATTCCTTCCACACTATCCAACAAATACCCTCCCTCGTTCATAGTAGTCACCTCAAGAGGGGTACATGAGAGGATGCTGGTGTGCACCATACAGGAGGGATTCATCTAAAAGATCATTGTTATAAGTACTTAGTAGTGAAAGTTACGTCGTTTTGACGTGTTCTTCGATTATCCCCATCGAAAAGAGTATAGCTTCTATAATGCTCAGCATACAACTGTGTGTTTATGCATGGCAGTCGAAACACAGCTACACAGTTTGCTTTCACAGGGTGATGACCTTCTTTTAGTTACAAGCTCCAAATACGGGCAATTAGAACAATTGAAATAAATCCATCTCGTGAAAAAACTATAACAAACATTGCAAATGCATGTACAATTTTATGAACAAATTCTATGTGTGGCTTGTTGGTCTGGAGTGGGTTTATTCCTGCTACCAATGCAAAAGGTCCAGCCCGGTTCGGGATGCGTTTTTAAACTACTTTGAAACTTAGCTTGAATCTTTTTGAGCCGAGGTTTTCAGACCGGCATCTGTAGCGTTTCGAAAACCAAGGCGCCGTTTTCAAAATTTATTGATCAACGCTAATCAAACACTACAGATACGATGGAATGTAACCGTTATTTAGAACATGGCTTGTAGAATTTTAATATCTTTATTGTCTTCTTTTACTAGGCCAATTCATGGAGAATGATTTGACGAATATTGGATCCTTCATTTTATTTCCAATTTGTGTGCATTTTCTCAGTTATTTCCTTGACGCTTTGTGAAACACATTACGAAATGTGACGTTGTGGCATCTAAATGATGCTACAACAGCAGCATTGGACTCTGAGGTTTCTCAGTGCAGCCTGAGTGGATATATTGTGTGCCCAAAATCTAAAAGGGCTTACTTGCTTTTGCTTATTTTCTTACAGGATGGAATTGATTTAAATCAGATTTAAATCAAAAGAAAAAATTTGGCACACAAGCAGTATTTTCACTTGCACGGTAGTGGTACCCACAAATTCATTTTATGTCATTTGGAGCTAAAAGATCACTACTTTACCGTTCGGGTCTCATATTGCGGCTATCAGAGTATATGTGGTTCATATAGACACTGTAATGTAGAGAGATTCTCACTTGTGAAATAAATCAATTAACATCTTACTTACTTAAATTGAAAATATCGGATTTAAATCCCGATTAAAAAAATATATGTATACAAAAATGTGTGCAAAGATGACTGGCGGTGACACATCAAATGTGTAGCTTACACAGTCTTTTCATTTCCTTGAATTCAATCTACAATATTTGTTGTAATGTTGTGCACTTATATTTAATCACGGAAGCCTAAAACCTTGAAAGGGAGTGGCCAGAGGAAGCTTCTGTGATTAAATGTAAGTGTAGGCCTACAGCATTACAATCAATGTAGTAGAGTGGATTCAATGAAATTAAATGACTGTGTATAACCATGTAAACAATTGCATTATTTTACTAGATGCTTTCACTTGCTTACTTTGTTTGTTATGATTGTGAGGTTAGATGTCTGCACCAGGTGTCAGGTCATTCAATGAAGTCAACTTGATAAAAGCAAGCGTCAAAATCTACTGTATAACAAGCAAGCTATTAACTGAGCAAGTAAGACAAACAAATAAGCAAGCAAGCGAATAAGCAAGCTCTTTTAGATTTTGGACCTACTCATAGACTATAAATACAAATGTATTCATTTATTTTATTTGTTGCATCCATGAGTATGGGGATTCGAACCTGGCATGCATATTGCATAGGCTCACATGGTTTACATAACCAAGGCGGCAATGCCTAATCAAAGAGAGCCACTATGACCTTAAGCTAGCGATAAGCTCGAGTTCCGAGTTCAATACAATAAAAGATAAAGGAGTTGTGGAGCGTGGACAGCAACGACCGTCGGTTGTTGTGTGGGGGGGGGGGGGGGGGGGGGCTAGCTGGGCCAACACCTACGTTGCATAACGAAATTTTGCAAGAAGAAACTACACCGATCGACGAAACTGATCGATTTTTTTACACAGTTTTCAATCGATTTCTGCTTTGAAAAACTAATGCGATAGCTAGCACCATATTGTTTTAGAATTTTCGTTTATTGTGGGATCGCGTTGCTAATCAATAGTTAATTAGCCACTCTTCATAATTCATTTTGGATATTCAATCCATTTATTGGTTAAATGAATCCAATATGTAAATAACGCTAATTAAATTTGAAATCTCATTTGACATCAAATCTAACCATTCTTGGAAGGTGATAATCACATCAGTGTAAATAAGCTGATACAACGCTTAACTAATGATCTATTAAAACTACAATCACAACCCACAATTTTTTTAATCACAAAATTTGTTCACACAAACACAACACATGTAGCTACACCCCCCCCCCCCCCTTTCGTGAATGTAGCCATTTTACACTGGCAATCGTGTGCGCTACGTTTGTGCCGGATTGTACCGTAATAAGTTTCGTTTGTGCTGCCATCTTTGCAGCTTAGTGGAACTGGAACCCACTTTAAGACTCCATGTTTAGAGCTACAAAGAAGGAAGCACACAACGCATCTTTTGGCGGCACAATCCAGCGGGGCCAGTTAAATTGCCACCACTGGGGTACCCCTCATTAAACCCACCCAGGGGCCTCATTCCTGTACATTTTTTTAACTCTTCTTAACTCTCGCTAACCCCATGTTAAAATGACCCCGGGGTTAACACCTACCCAGGTTTCCCTGCATAATTCGGAGGCCAATATGACCCTGTCTGATAGTAGGGTTAAGAAGAGTTATCTCAACAATACTTGGAAATGTCGCCATTTTGCCGATGCCCATGTGTATAGTTTCACAAATGTCACATTTCAATTCTTAAATTGGGAATATCAACTTCATGGATACGTTACTGTATGTGTTTATTGCAGTTTACAAACAATTTTGTGTATTTATAGTGCATTATGTACAACCTAGATCTGTGAATAAGTAGTTTTATTGAGTGTTTTGTCGACGTTTTGAGGTTATTGGACTGTTTTTGTTTGTTATTGTTTTTATTTCGTCTCGTTTTTTCAACAATGCCTTCCCTCGATCAGCGTCTCAATTGCTGACTCCTGATTGGCTATTGACTAACACCGGGGTTAAGTTTGCAAATGTACAGGAATGAGGCCCCAGGGGGCAGCACGAAAAAACTGTTTGCGGCACAATGCAGCACAAACGAAGCACATACGTCTGCGATTGTAAAACTGGGACATTTACAAGAAGGGGGGCCAGCCACATAGTCCCCTCATTTTGACCCCTTAATTTTGGGTACTTTGAGGGCGGCACAAATGAACCTTTTTACGGCACAATCCGGCACAAACGTAGCACAAACGATGGGGAGTATAAAATGGGTACATTTACAAAAGGGGGGGGGGGCAGGCCTGCTACATGGATCCGAATTAGCCTAGATTACTTATTAGTAATTACTATCTAACTAATAGGGTTGTAGTTGTAATTTTAATATAACATTAAAGTCTGTATTTAAAAAGGAAGTCTATCGTTAGTCCATACACAGTCATTGCAGCCTGCCTCTCCTTGAGCGCCTGGGCTCGAGACCGGGGGTCGTGGTAACACTTTTTGCAACGTTTGCACATCTCAGCCCAAGAATCAAGCACACCTAGCCTAAACAATAAACATATCTATGTTGATGAGAACAGTCCTTTCCTGGTGTGAGAAAACTGGCCGCACTGCAAATCACCTGGTAATACTTGCCACTTCAAGCATGGCTTTTAAATGATCATTATTGTTTTCAACGAATTCACATTTCTCAGCTCATGCCCATGCGTGCCCCTCCCTTCTAGTCACCGCACCACGTTTCTTGTTCTTAACCCAATTTTTGTAACAAATTAAATATACTACTAAATAGTAAATACTACGCACGTATATATTTATATCAACAGACAACAGGTACACTAAATATTTAAATATGCTTAATTTAAACGCAAAGTTTGATTTCAAACTAAATTATTTATTCCTATTGTAATTTTATTTTATAACTTAGGGAAGTGGCGATTGGATTGTACAACCACATCTTGGACCGCCGTTATGTCGAATGTGTTACTATACCACATAACGATTATTTCTAGATAAGTCAGCCGTCAAGGAACATGGAGCTATTATAAAAGCCGCACGGAAGGATGTGCCTCCCACAACCCCGCTACAGGATGTGCCTCCCAGTCCCACAACCCCGCTACAGGATGTGCCTCCCTCAACTCCGCTACAGGATGTGCCTCCCACAACTCCGCTACAGGATGTGCCTTCCACAACCCGGCCAGAGGATGTGCCTCCCACAACTCCGCTACAGGATGTGCCTTCCACAACCCGGCCAGAGGATGTGCCTCCCACAACTCCGCTACAGGATGTGCCTCCCAAAACTCCGCTACAGGATACGCCTCCCAAAACTCCGCTACAGGATGTGCCTTCCACAACCCGGCCAGAGGATGTGCCTCCCACAACTCCGCTACAGGATGTGCCTTCCACAACCCGGCCAGAGGATGTGCCTCCCACAACTCCGCTACAGGATGTGCTTTCCACAACCCGGCCAGAGGATGTGCCTCCCACAACTCCGCTACAGGATGCGCCTCCCACAACTCCACTACAGGATGTGCCTTCCACAACCCGGCCAGAGGAAATGCCTCCCACAACTCCGTTACAAGATGTGCCTCCCACAACTCCGCTACAGGATGTGCCTCCCACAACTCCGCTACAGGATGTGCCTCCCACAACTCCGCTACAGGATGTGCCTCCCTCAACTCCGCTACAGGATGTGCCTCCCACAACTCCGCTACAGGATGTGCCTTCCACGACCCGGCCAGAGGATGTGCCTCCCACAACTCCGCTACAGGATGTGCCTTCCACAACTCCGCTACAGGATGTGCCTTCCACAACCCGGCCAGAGGATGTGCCTCCCACAACTCCGCTACAGGATGTGCCTTCCACAACCCGGCCAGAGGATGTGCCTCCCACAACTCCGCTACAGGATGTGCCTCCCACAACTCCGCTACAGGATGTGCCTCCCACAACTCCGCTACAGGATGTGCCTCCCACAACTCCGCTACAGGATGTGCCTCCCACAACTCCGCTACAGGATGTGCCTCCCACAACTCCGCTACAGGATGTGCCTCCCACAACTCCGCTACAGGATGTGCCTCCCACAACTCCGCTACAGGATGTGCCTCCCACAACTCCGCTACAGGATGTGCCTCCCACAACTCCGCTACAGGATGTGCCTCCCACAACTCCGCTACAGGATGTGCCTCCCACAACTCCGCTACAGGATGTGCCTCCCACAACTCCGCTACAGGATGTGCCTCCCACAACTCCGCTACAGGATGTGCCTTCCACAACCCGGCCAGAGGATGTGCCTCCCACAACTCCGCTACAGGATGTGCCTCCCACAACTCCGCTACAGGATGTGCCTCCCACAACTCCGCTACAGGATGTGCCTCCCACAACTCCGCTACAGGATGTGCCTTCCACAACCCGGCCAGAGGATGTGCCTCCCACAACTCCGCTACAGGATGTGCCTCCCACAACTCCGCTACAGGATGCGCCTCCCAAAACTCCGCTACAGGATGTGCCTCCCACAACTCCGCTAGAATCTTCAGATACTCAGATAATTGTGCAGCCCGCCGCCATATTGGACTTGTCCAATCTCTCGTATCAAGATGGGTGGAGAAATATCGGTGTCCCCGTCGATGACGAGTTTGAACATTATAATGATGTAAGTATATAGTGTACATAGCTTACGAGTGGTACGATTTGAAATATCTCTTCCCACTTCACCTGTATCCAAAAATTATTTTTCTCACTTCCTATTTCCGTTATAATCTTTTCACATACCGTTCAAAATTATGTGCCCTCCTCTTTTCTATTTATCTTCATTATATAATGTTGCCCATGGGCAGCAGGGGCAGCACATAGGGCCGAAGGGGAGTTGCACTCTACCCCCGCCTTATTGTACTCCACCCTCTAAATGCAAGTACGGGGGATAATTCGGGTTCCATGTAATACAGTACCTCTATTATTAGCACGGTTGAACATAAGAAGTCTGTTAATGAACTTTATAACTGATCGGTGGTTTTAGTAACTATTCCGCTGTCTGGTGCAGAGTGCAAGAGATCGTATTCAAGTTAATGAAGTTATGGTCATCTTTTTGGCTGCATTTTGATTCCAGAACTTAAGTTGAGTAAATAACCTAGTCAAGTTCCAGTTTATACTACCATTGTGGAGGGGTGTAACGTTTAGTTTGTTTTGATGTATGTATTGTCACTTCCACTTATTACCTCCCTCTGCTCTGACCCTCCATTGATTTTTCTCTGGCACCGTCACTGTCACTGGGCAATGTTCTGTGACTACAAGCAATAACGTCAAAAATATGTTCTGTAATAGACATACAACCAGTCAATACCACAGAAACCAATTATAAAGAGTATGAACAATTGACATATGAAAAAAAACTGAACCAAAAGTATGCGTCCGTTTTTTCATTACATTATGGTCCATTTTTATTAATCTGAAAAGAGATAATTGCCGCATCCTGTAAATAATGATTCAGCAACTAAGAGGAAGGAATTCCTTGGAACAGGTTACATTTACTAACTTCTGTACGGAAATTTAGATTTCAAATTAGATTTTGTTGTTTGGAATTAACTGGTTACGGTAACTTATACCTTCCTCGTTTTTAGATATCATCGCCATGTGAGGAAAGCAGTAGTGATACGTTTGCTATTATTCACGCAGTTCTTGAAAATGACAGTGTGGATGACCTTCATGTAACTCCAGGTATATGGGATTTGGATTTCAACCAAGCGCTCACTTCATCAACCGCAGAAAAACAAAACGAAGGAGATAGCGATTCGATGAATAACGATCCAAACTTTTCTCCTGACGATGATAGCAGTTCAGAAAGCTCAAGCTTTATTTACAATGTAAAACGCAAATGTGGACCACCAAGCATCACCACGCCTGATTCTCCAAACAAATCCATTCCTGTCGATAACAAAATCATCGAATCTACAGACGAAAGTTCAGACTCAAGTGATGACGACGGCGACTTGGCATCAGGGCTTCAGGAAGAGTCCGTCGAAGGCGAAGGCAATGAGAGTAGATCGGTGATCGAAGTGATGCCTTCCCGTAATAGGCAAGGTGTGCGCCGCTGGGACAAGCGTCACTCTTGTCTATTCTGTAAGGTACTGTTTGCCAAGCTACCAAGGCATTTGGAGAGCGCTCACTCGAACGAGCCAGAGGTACAATCTTTCTTAGCGGCACAAAAGGGGTCGAAAGAACGCTCTCGCTTGATCGACGATTTGCGGAAGAGGGGTAACTATGTGCACAA
Source organism: Isoperla grammatica (assembly GCA_945910005.1). NCBI lineage: Eukaryota > Metazoa > Arthropoda > Insecta > Plecoptera > Perlodidae > Isoperla > Isoperla grammatica. The sequence goes on from OX246738.1 coordinate 73,997,040, forward strand.
CAACACAACGTTAACTCAAGGATCCGGGGTTCTTATTCCAAAACGTCGATCAAACGCAGGAAAAAAAAGAACTCACGACAACTTTTTGCCTTGCCCAAACTGTCTCGGTTTTTTTAACCATAAAGACCTTTATTTACATCTGAAAAAATGCAACACTAAGACAACGCGGGTTACAAAAGCGCACTGCGCTGCACTGCTACCAATATCCAGTGCTGCATGTGACGGTCTTCGTAAGAAAGTGTTGCCGAATATGAAACGTGACAACATAACGCATGTCGTGAGAACTGACCATCTTATACTGAAATATGGCTCAAGGATCTTTGCTCTGCATGGTGCGGAAGAGCACATGCACTCATATATTGCTCAAAAAATGCGTGAGCTTGGACGGCTCCTCGTAACTGCTCGAGATAAATCAAGCGCAATAAAACATTTGGCTGATTTAATACATCCAGCTATGCATGACACGTTCGTTGAGGCAGTGAAACGCGTAGCCAAATTTGACGAAACAACAAACGTCTACGGAATCCCCAGCCTTGCCTTGAAACTTGGAAATTCCATCAGGCAATGTGGTGGTATCCTCGTAAGTGAGGCTATCAAAGAGCAAAACAAAGAGAAAAGGGAAGTCATAAATGATTTTTTGTGTCTTATGGAAATGACTTGGAGAACAAGCGTGTCTAGCCATGCCCTAGCCACAACGTATAAAGCTAAGTGGAATAGATCAGACGCGCTTCCTCTTGCTACGGACATTGAAAAATTTAGCACTTTCCTTAAAAGGCAAGCCAGCAGTCAGTTATCGAAACTAAATGGGGCAATATGTATAGAAAATTGGAGTGCGCTATGCGAAACAACCCTCGCACAGGTTCTTACATTCAACCGTCGGAGAGCTGGTGAGGTTGAACGTATCTTTGTAAAAACTTACGAGTGCAGAGTGTTGGAGACGAGTGCCCAACAAGACATTGAAAAAGCACTGAGCGAGGTGGAAAAAAAACTCATCCACATTTTAACGCGCTTTGAGATCCGTGGCAAGAAAGGACGCAAAGTTCCTGTTCTTTTAACCCCGGATCTCAAAGCGCAGGTTGACCGTCTCTGCGATACTCGTTTGGAGACTGGAATATCCAAGAGCAATGTATACATGTTTGCTCGCCAAAACTCAAATGGGCACGTCCGTGCTTCAGACGTCATGCGACGATTTTCAGTGGAATGTGGAGCCTCAAACCCACAGAATTTAAGATCCACGAAACTCAGAAAACATATTGCCACTGTGTCGCAAATGCTGAATCTACAAGAGAATGAGCTCGACCAGCTGGCAAATTACATGGGCCATGACCTACGTACGCACCGCCAGTATTATAGGTTGCCAGAGGGAACTATGCAAGCAGCAAAAATTAGTAAGATACTAATGGCTATGGAGAGTGGCACCATCCACTCTCAAAAAGGACGAACTTTGGACAACATGTCAGTGTCGGATCTGCCTGACACGTCAGACGAGACTGCAGCGGGGCCCTCAACACTCGAAAGTTCAGGTATGTCTGGAGAATATTCGCATACTAATTTTTTTTTAAATACTTATTTTAGTGCAAATGTTCACTGTACGGGTCACTTAGAAAACTTTCTCAAACCCCCATGTGTAAACACATTTATATTTATCTATTTTTTTGTGTTAGACATTGTGTAGTAAATAATAACTGCAGATTACATGATTGCCGGGTTCAAATCCCGCTTCAGGCAGAAGTTTTTTAACTTCTAATGTGGATTCAATTCCATTACTTCTTGGCTTAGGAATAAGTAAACGGTGACTTTGGAGCCGTCCTAGCAACGAAGCACTCAATAAATTCAAAGTTGTTCTGAATCGGCCTTGTTGATTCTGGCATTTGTCCGCAGGTGTTCGCACTGTCCAATCACTGATTCATATGTTTCGTATTTGAAATACCGATCTTTGATTGGTTATCGCTCACTCGTCGATGGTGTTCGAAGCCTACAGGGTTGGTTTAGTCACTTTAAATTAAAGTCCCCCACTGCAAATCAGTTTAGTTACTGAGTGGGTAGACTCTAAATGTGAATTTATTTATTTATTTTATTTAAACCAATAAGGTATGAAGTAGATTATTGTTTTTATAAATAGTAAAGGTAGGAATACGTGGTTTTCAATGTTCTAAACTATACACGTTGTACAATACATATTATGGTATATAAGTTTGAAATTAAAACACAGCCGAACGGAAATGATAGTCTAATTGTGTAACAATGTAGAAATAAGATGGATGGCAGCACTTCTTGTTGGTTTTATCCGTTTGGCCTCGGGAAAGAATTGGTCCAGGGTAGCTCTGCCTGTCGTAAGAGGCGACTAAGTGGTCAACGTCATATAACCTTAAGTACGTCGTTTAGCAAATTAAATAAAACATCTGATTTTAAAATGTAATGTAAATTATTGTGATACGATTTATTTTGTGTCATTTGTATGTATTGCTATTATATTATCTCGCACCCGTAATAACTTAAATATTGGTAATACTGACTCTTTATAAGTTCAAGACTTGAAATAAGCTTTAGTTACAGTTAGAGAGTGTTCAGTGAAGCCTGTCAATGATATGTCAAGTTTGGAATCTTATTTTTATACCCAGGACAAGTATCTACAAATATTAGTAGGCAATACGACAATGAAACAAACGACCTCCATTTTGAATTGCGTAAGTGTAAATGCTCAATTAACACCACCGCTGACTCGCGAAATACTGTTGATATACGGACAGTAGATATCTTTAATTTCTTTGATTGCATTATCTCTGCGGGTATACATTTGTTTACAATTATCCCACAGAATATACTTACTTCTAAGTCATGTCAAGAGATGCCCAATAAGTAACTTCTTGTATACGCCTAGCATAAAGATTCTTTGCGATACTAGATACATAGATACTAGTGAAATAATTCTTACTAACTAACTTTTGTATATTATATATTGAATTACATTTATATTTATTTATTTAGATTTAGATTAAGATTTAAGGTCAGATTCGCGAGCGTCTCGGCATGGCGAATGTGTCTGTACTACTGTAAGAAGAAAGAATATAAAACCGTAGGATATTTTAACTACAAGAGTTATTTACAACCACTAACTATAATCGCGAAAAGTAGCATGCCTTATTTACGTCGAAAAGCTTTATGCAATATTCTATGTCTTTACTCAATAACTCAAATCTTTACTTTATCACTCCCTTATTATTAAACGTGTTTAATAAGATTGCAAACTAGTTCTCCCACCCTTAATCGTGTTATGTATACTTCTTATTACAGATAACAATGCAAGAGACGAGGTACAATTTTCGTCAAGCGATAATGAAGAGGAACCAGTTCCTAGGAAGAAAAAGATGAAACATAAAAGGGTACCGTGGAACTTAGAGGAAAAAAAAGCTATTGAACGTCAACTCATGCAGTTTTTAGTTCGAGGAAAAGTGCCTGGCAAATCTGACTGTGAGACGTGCATCACGAGAGAGCCAACGCTTAAATCACGAACCTGGCAGAACATAAAGTTCTACGTTCATAATAATCTTAAAAAATACAAAAACAAGTAAAAAAAATGGGCCTCTACGTTAGTTAAAAACCCATAACTGCTTATAACCTACGTCATGTTTCTATCTTTGTTTCTATCTTTTTTCTACCCTGCCCTCTCTTACTGAGCTCTACTTATGACGACCCCTGCGACTTATAATGGATATGATTGACCTAAGCCGTCGAATACGTCGTACAACACTAAAGAATCAATTAACATTTGTTTGGTTATTTCATTATATTTGTTTAATATTTCATTGTATTCCTTTATCTACCAAAAATAATAAAACAGCAACACCAGCAGCATATTCGAGTTATAAAATAACCTTGCATCCTAGTAGTCCTACCACCAGTTTGAGGGGGTTTGTGATAGCTGTGGTGTGTTTTTATTTGTATTGAATCTGTTAGGTTACAACTAAAGGACCTTCCACAATGAAAATAAACAGTAACAGTAACGGTTGATTTAAGCAAATCTTATTGGGTGATGAGATCCCATGGTTGCTCATCAGCCAATATGATTGGTTTAAACCTAACTGTTAATGTTTCTGTTAATTTTCATTGTGAAATGGCCTTTAGCTAAAACCCTAGTGCTAAAACCTTTCATGTTCTATTGTACTTCGAACCTGCGTGTAAGGTGCAACTTGAAAGAGGGCTCTGGAGGCATTACGCAGAACTCTGGACCAATCTTTCGTATGCAGCCACCTTATATGACACGTCATAATGTTATTATGGCAGTTATTTGACACGAGTTTTTGTGTTCTATGTGCAATGTTCATGTAACGTCCTCGGTTTCCGTACACCAAGCGCAGTGGCGTTACTCTCTATAGTGCAAGGTATGCGGTGCTTACGGGCCCCGCGACCTGGCCGCCCCTTCGGCATTCGACAACCACTGATTTGAGATAAATGTTTGTATAAGAACGTATTCACAGATCTATCAGGTTTCTCAGATTCAGAATAGTAAAAAAATACACAACCAAACGACACTGTGACAAACATAAGCAATCTGGTGCTAGAAATATTTATGCTCCTACTATACACTAAGTATTAGTTTTCAACCCTTAAAAAGAAGGGGCCCAAAAATCCAACTTGCATACGGGCCCCGTCATTTTGAGTTACGCCACTGAACAAGCGTGTGTTTGCATGTCCTCGGTTTCCGTACTCCAAGCGTGTGTTTGCATGTCCTCGGTTTGCGTACACCAAGCGTCGGTTTGCACGTCCTCGGTTTCCGTACACCGAGCGTGTGTTTCAAGTCCTCGGTTTCCGTACACCGAGCGTGTGTATGGATGTCCTCGGTTTCCGTACACTAAGCGTGTGTTTGCATGTCCTCGGTTTCCGTACACCAAGCGTGTGTTTGCATGTCCTCGGTTTCCGTACACCGAGCGTGTGTTTGCACGTCCTCGGTTTCCGTACACCGAGCGTGTGTTTGCATGTCCTCGGTTTCCGTACACCGACCGTGTGTTTGCATGTCCTCGGTTTCCGTACACCAAGCGTGTGTTTGCATGTCCTCGGTTTCCGTACACCGAGCGTGTGTTTGCACGTCCTCGGTTTCCGTACACCAAGCGTGTGTATGGATGTCCTCGGTTTCCGTACACCGAGCGTGTGTTTGCAAGTCCTCGGTTTCCGTACACCAAGCGTGTGTATGGATGTCCTCGGTTTCCGTACACCGAGCGTGTGTTTGCACGTCCTCGGTTTCCGTACACCAAGCGTGTGTATGGATGTCCTCGGTTTCCGTACACCGAGAGTGTGTTTGCACGTCCTCGGTTTCCGTACACCAAGCGTGTGTTTGCATGTCCTCGGTTTCCGTACACCGTGCGTGTGTTTGCATGTCCTCGGTGTCTGTACATCAAGCCTGAGCATGGATATGTCCTTCGATCCGAATGTAAAATATTAGTGTGTACTACATAGTGGACATTCTGTCCACTAGTTTCAAGTTAGGGTCTACAGGTATGCCGATCACTATATTATAGGCCTAATATGCAAGGCATGCACTGGATACAGACACAGTGCAATACCCTCGCTTTGAGTGTAAGTGCGTGTGCACATGTCCCCGCTTTTAATCCAAAAAGTATGTGTGTATGAATGTCCTCACTTTCGTGACGTCCTCGGATACCTGTGTGTGTTCATACGAGTCCACGACTAGGTTTTTGCGAATTATCTATGTTTTCATTAATCTTATATTAACAATATATACATTGATTTGATCAGAGAAGTGCAGGGAATTAAACAAGGTAAAAATAATCATTAGATTCGTCACCGTACTGTGAGGTCCTCGTTTTTGGGTCACCTAAACAAGTCCTCGCTCTTAGGAACTTACGAGTCTAGGTGTGTGTGTGTGTGTGTGTGTGTGTGTGTGTGTGTGTGTGTGTGTGTGTGTGTGTGTGTGTGTGTGTGTGTGTGTGTGTGTGTGTGTGTGTGTGTGTGTGTGTGTGTGTGTGTGTGTGTGTGTGTGTGTGTGTGTGTGTGTGTGTGTGTGTGTGTGTGTGTGTGTGTGTGTGTGTGTGTGTGTGTGTGTGTGTGTGTGTGTGTGTGTGTGTGTGTGTGTGTGTGTGTGTGTGTGTGTGTGTGTGTGTGTGTGTGTGTGTGTGTGTGTGTGTGTGTGTGTGTGTGTGTGTGTGTGTGTGTGTGTGTGTGTGTGTGTGTGTGTGTGTGTGTGTGTGTGTGTGTGTGTGTGTTATTATTATTATTATTATTATTATTATTATTATTATTATTATATAAAACCGATAGGGGAGAGAAAACTATGTCCAGAAGGATATGTTAACTCAAAAACATGAAACAAGTCTCTTCAATCTGACGGAATCAATAGGGGATAGTTACAAGGAATGGAACAGAAATCCAACTTAAAATTGCACTTTAGGATGCAGGCTGAGGGCGTGCTTCCTTCCCGTCGATATTGGAGGAAAGAATGAAAACAAAGTTTGGGTTTGGAAAAACAAACCCTACCGGTCGAAGACTAAAGACATTTGGCTTTACTGTGTAAGCGCTTGACTAAAAAGAATCTCGCCATTTTCAATGGAGCAGAGCGCCCCCCTATCGCACCACTTTGCCATGAAGCCATGTGTGTGTGTGTGTGTGTGTGTTTGACGGGCACATACATACAAACACACATACATAAATACATAGATACATACATTCATACATACATACATACATACATACATACATACATACATACATACATACATACATACATACATACATACATACATACATACATACATACATGCTTACATACATATATACATACATACATCCTTTCATACATCCATACATACATACATTCATACATGCATACATACATACATACATACATAAATACATAGATACATACATTCATACATACATACATACATACATACATACATACATACATACATACATACATACATACATACATACATGCATACATACATACATGCTTACATACATATATACATACATACATACATCCATTCATACATCCATACATCCATACATTCATACATGCATACATACATACATACATACATACATACATACATACAAACATACATACATCCATACATACATACATACATACATACATACATACATACATACATACATACATACATACATACATACATACATAAATACATACATACATACATACATAGGTCTACTTACATAAATGCTACTTTAATATTCCTCTCATTTATACATACACATAATACTTGCATTAACGTAATTGTTTTCTATGCATAATTTTTGATGCTGTAGCTTTCAATTACTGTTTTATGGTTTGGAATTTGGAAGTTAGGACAGGTAAGGCATTTTTGTACAGTGTTCTCTTTGTTTCGTTCTGTAATATATTGTACATTGAATTGTTTTTTTAAAATATTGTTGCGGTTAATTGTAGTTTAGGTTATTTCGTCCATTCTTCTTCGTTTCCCTCGGATAAGCTGTCATTTCGGAATGAAGCTTATTCCTACGTCAGCAGTCCGTAGTATGTGTAGTTAGTTGCGCTATGCATGCAAGTCAGCTGGTTGCTGGTTTTTACAATGTTGTCATGGCGGGCTGACTAGTGTTTTCGCATCAATCGTGACGACGATTGTTGCGTCGGTTTTCGTTCGGGGGTGGGCTGTAAATTACTGCAGAGTAGCGGTTCTTTTAGGGCCTTCCGTTTGTTAGTGGTTTCTGCGCATTATGGGGTTGCAGCTTCACGTGATCTGTTATGACTTATGTCGTCAGAGATGGGGGGAGGTCATGTGTGAGTCATGCATATTGGAGTTCTCGTGGTGGGAACAGTGCTACGGTACCACTCGGCAGACATTAAGACTCTGAGTGGTGCCTGCGCATTATGGGGTTGCAGCTCCACGTGATCTGTTATGACTTATCTCGTCAGAGATGGGGGGAAGTCACGTGTAAGTCTTGAACTAGTATGGACCATGATGGGTTTTGCCCAAGCCAGATTGAGTCAAAGGTCAATTGATAACGCTTTGCTATATATACACGCTGGGCTGGCGGTCCAACATTCACCACCTTCTCAGTCTGCACTGTGGTCTTATCTGAATAGTTTTGTACTAGTTTTGAAATGTCCGTCTACGTTTTTCTGACTTTGGTGGGCTTCGCCTGGTTGCTGATTGGCCGTAAGTAAAACAACCATATTATTATGTATATGTAGCAATAGAAACATATATGAAATGTATTTTTTGTAACTTTTCGTGAAATGTGAAATATTTATGTACATTACATACACATATGTTGTCACACAATTGTCAATTGTTATAAGATCATAATCCTATGCCTCCATCGGAGTCCCCTGACTTTGAAAGATCGTAAACAAATAAATGTTGAACCTCGAGAGAACCCAATGACACCATTAGATGTAAAGTTCTTACAAAACTATGTAAAAAACCACTACAATAGTTTTTGTATGATTGTCACTGAATTGGTTTATATACCGCAACCTAATTAATAATAGCACTGTTTTGCAATTCCCAGATCTTTCGAATTTATCAACCACAATACACTCGCGATACCAGAATATGGACGGTCCGTATTCATAGTCGTCCCCTACCCCTAGGGGCGCCCGTTGTTGCTACATACGTGTGTTCTATGTGGGAAGTAACATGCATGAAACTGATACCTGGCAACAACGGGCGTCCCCAGAGGTAGGGACGACTATGAGTACGATTTTTATTTATTTACAGGAATATTTCGGCATTTTAAAAATACAATAATTGTTTATTTATTATTTGTTAGTTGATTTACCAATTAATAAATTGCATGTAAATTTACAATAATCATAATAATTTGATTTTCACAATGGCCTGATGTCACTGTAAATAACAAATTTTTATATTCTGGTACCTGGAGTGTTACTGTGGTTGATACATTCGAAATGTCTGGGAATACATATTTAAATACATACTCTTTATTTGTCACTAGAAGATATAAAACTAGGGGGCAGCAACATATTGACTATATAGCTCCTAAAATATATAACAAACTTCTATCAGACAAAAGTATTGAGATCCCTTTTAAGATTCAAGTTTGAAGTCAAAAATAGATAAGAATTGCGGTGTCCGGTCGTTAATGCTGTTATTATGGCGGCTCAAACATTTTTTTTTATACTTTTTTTTAATATCTCATTACCGACGGTGTAAATACACATTTTGGTAAGTTAAAAAAAACTAATTTATTGTGTAAGCAATAGTAAAATTGTCAATTGTTATAAAGTTTACTGTTTCAATAACTACTACGAAATAATGACGTTACAACATATATAATTATTTTGTGTACAAAATATTGCCTTATTGTATTGTTATTATCCACTCTACTTTGGCAATGCAATTCTTTGTAAAATAGGCGTAATTTTGATCTTTTATTAATAACTTAGAAAAAACGCTGATATTAAAAAATATATATAGTTTTTTGGTGATGATAAACTTGAAATGAAAAATATATGTTCATAGCAAGTGATTTATTCTGTAGCAGAAAAACACCGTTTTGAGTGGTAAATGCGCTTGTATAATAAATGGTTCATGTCGTACTTAAACAACCCCCCCCCCCCTCGCCCCCCTCACCAACACGCTGCCTCACAACCCTCTAATCTTTTATTGTTATGAACGTCGAACTTAGCTTATTTCTTTATCTTACCGACATCACTTATATTATGAGCAGCCCACAGTGGCTCTCTTGCTGCCTTTGGTAAAGTTTGAGCCCATGCATTCGCCAGGTTCGAGTCCTGTTTAGTCATGGATTCCGTATGGAGTGGTTTTATATTCATGATTTCACCACTCACTATCTCGATAATCATCGTTGCCAAAATATGATTACGTAAAAACTACATACATACCATCATCAACAGTGACATCAATATAATATATAGACGTCCCTCTTAGTCTCAGACATAATGTGTAATGTATTATTTTGTAAATTTAATGATTAATAAT